>WUQG02008341.1:0-12001 GCA_011317285.2 Androctonus mauritanicus
GTAGTCCGAAAACGTTATGTTGTGCTAACCCTCTAATTTTGCTGTAGTGCTTGTTTTTGGAACTATCTATAATAAGAAAGCAAAGTGTTTAAACCTTTTTTGCTGCAAGTGGTATTAGATATAGCGTATAGTGTCAGTAAAGTATTTGCAGACCAATTAAATCAAAGTAAAGAATATTAGAGATGTTTATATATAAAAGGGAGACAATTTTTGTATATATTGGGTTTTTTGATATAAATTTGAAAATTTATAAAAAATTGAAATTTAATGAAAAGGAAAAACATGTCAATAAATATATTTTCTTAACAATAATGACAATATTTCAATAAATTTGTTATTTTTTGAATTAATTATACAATATAATGAAAATATGCATAGAAATTTTCAACAATTCTTTAAATATGATCTGATTTTCTTCATTCATAGCTTGTTTTATTCAGAGGGCTTGCCACTATAGAGAAATAATTATTTCATTGAATGTCCAAGATTTCATATAAAATTTTTAAAACTCAAAAAATTCTGACGAAAATTAAGCAAGATAATACATTGTGAATTTTTTTCATATTAATTAGATTTAATTTCCAATACCTTGGATGTTGAGAGGTTAAAGAATGACCAAATAGAAGAAATCAGCATGCAAATACTGTAATCAAAACCAAGTTTTTCTCAATATAGCATGTTGTCAAACCATAACACCATGCATACTTTGCTAGTAACTTATATATATTATTATATTGAACTTATCATATAATTACTATTTACTGCCATTTCACTTGTAGTTTCAATATAGATGATATACAGCACAATTTTTAAAGGAAAAAAACTTAATTTTTTAAAGAATTACAGTACTTTCAGTTTTAATAAGCCATTGTGCATTCCAATGTTTAAATTAATGTTCCATATCTAACAATCTTTTGTAAGCTTACTGAAGGTGGCTTATTAAAGCTGAAAGTATTATAATTCTTTAATAAATTAAGTTTTTTTTTCACTTTAGATGATATACAGCACAATTTTTTTTTATATATTGAATTTATCGTTTCATTGTTTTGCAGTATTAATAACTGTACTGCATTAATAAATAAATTTATTAATCATCATCAGAAAACTACATATTAGTACTCCATAATCCCCAAGAATTATGATTATGATAACTGCTAAACCCTGCTTTGTTGCTCTACAACGAAGCAGGGTTTAGCGAAAATACTGCAGTATTTTCGTTACAACGAAAATACTGCAGTCTCCAGCAGTATTTTCGTTGTAACGAAAATACTGCTGGAGACTGCTAAACCCTTTTATACTTAAAATTCAAAGAAAACAAGCACTAACGCAGTATAGGATAATACAATCATAAGTTTATTTCAAACGAACTTTGAAATAAACTTATGATTGTATTATCCTATACTGCGTTAGTGCTTGTTTTCTTCGAATTTTAAGATTTAAGAAAAAGAAGAGTATAAGAAAATTGTCAACATTTCAAATTGAATACAGTACTGTTTGTTCTAAATACACAAATTCTTTTAAATATCACAATTTGGATTTTAAAAATTTACTAATATGTTTTGCTTTATTTTTCTAAACAAAAGTAATAGATTTATAGGCATACATATATATTTAATCTTAATTGTTAATCATGAAATTTTATAAATTATAAAAATTAAGGCATTGCAATATAGTCAAAACTTACATTTAGAATTTAAATAATTGAAAATTAAATTGCATTTTATATGAATCGGTTCAGATTACCAAGACTGTACTATTAAATCATATTATCAAAAATTATTTTATTGTGTTGTCATATGGACTTCAGTGTTTTATGTATAATACTGAAAAAAAATTTGAATGATTGGTCAATACTCCATTTACAATTATAAATTTCTTTTATATTTACAACTTTGTTTTTATGAAACAATAACAATGAATTGCTTTATTGTGAACGCATCAAATCATACACATTCATTATGCTCAAAAATATTGTTGACACGTGCTCAGATTATAGATGTGAATTATCTGATTGTTACTATAAAGTTTTGAAATTTGTCATCTTCAAAGATTTATTATTCAAATGAGTTTTTATAAAGAAATTTATTTTGTTGGTTGTAAAATTCTCTAAAATATTTTTTTACCATAAATTTTATGATGATGATATTTTAAAAGATTTTTTTTTTTGTTGTTAGTCATTAAATTGAAATTACAGAAAAAAATTTAACAATTCAAAGTATTTTTATTTCAGGAATAAATATAGCATTTAATTGACATCTATTTAACAAATGTTAATGCATTCCTGATTTTGTTTGTGCTTCTGAATGATTTGGAAAGAAATATTAAATAGATAAAGAAACATAATTTTGAAGTTATATGTGAAAAAATTTATTAGTTCTATACTGAATATAATATATTTATTAATTTATTTTATTATTATTTGGAGGGAATTGAGAGGAACTTAACTTAAATTCATTACATACTACAAAGATAAATTACTTAAAAAATTATTTAATTTTTAAATAATATGTCTTTTTTGCATGCTTTTAATACCATTATTTTTAATTTTAATTATTCATTTAAGGTAGCCATATTTTTCAAAAATGAAGAATTATTAATTGATACCAAATAAAAGTATATATTAAATTTTTTGTTGTTCTGATAAATGCTAGTAATAAATATTATAAATTAATTCTCTTTGGATATTTTTGTGAAATTATCAAAAAATATTATTTTAAAGTTTGAATATTGATAAATTTATTAAAGTATTTCTTTTTTAAAACTTTTTAATGAAATTTTTTAATATCTTTATAGTAAATATTGCTGTTTATATTATATCAGCTATTGATAAATAAAATAAACAAAAAAAATAAATAAATTATTACTCTATTATTCTTCATATGATGAACAACAAAAATTTAGTTATGCTTTAAATAAAATTTGATTTTTATGAAATTTTTAATATAGCAATATATCTCTAATTTATTTGACTTTTTATGTTGAAAAGTTATAATAGTAGTACTCACTTTATGACTATTCTTACTTATGATGGTGATGTAATCAATAAATTCTGTGATTAGTCAATGCAGTTCAATGGATTCGAATCCCTGATCTAATGGTCTGATGTATGGCAAGTGTTCTTTTTTTTTTTTTTTGTATTTGTTTCTTGTAGTTTTGTGTTTTTTATATTTATTAAAATAATGTATAGCATCCTAATAAATATCAGTAATGAGAGATTCATAAATTTTGGCCATTTCTGACTTCCAACCAAATCTGACTTATAACAGCCAAGGTTTTTAGTTATCATAATTCAAAAACTAGTTGTAGTTTTAAGTTTTGGTTTATACCAATATTTGTATATTTGAAATTTCTTAATATCAGTATAACACTTAATATATGCATTACTTGTTTATGATGATTAATATAATATCAACCATGTCTTCTGGTGATCAAAATGTTATTTATTTATTATCGAAAATTATTGCATGTACAAGTTAAAATTATTGCATGTACAAGTTAAAATTATTGCATGTACAAGTTAAAAATAGAACACATATATGTGTTCTATTTTTTTATATTTTTTTAATTCTTCTTATTTTTTCCTTCAGTATTATAAAATAAATCTATTCATCACTGATTATTGTTAATTTACTTCTGGAAATTATGATAATTGATAAACTAATTTTTTTTTATAATTCAATATTACATTTTGTGATGTATCTCAAAAAATTAATTCAACTATGGAAACTTAATTCTAAATTACTGCATTAAATTATAGAATATAATCCTTTTTAAACAAAATAAAAACCACTAAAATGGCATTATTAATAAAACTGACACTTTGCACATTATAATATTCTTGAGTGAGAAATTTTATATTAGTAATATTAAATTATATTGGATATTAATTTTTTATTGAAATTAATTCAGATACATTATAATTAATAACATCAAAATTTTAGCACCAAAAAATAAATTTGAAATAAGTTAAAAAGAAAAAAATGTCCTTTCTATTAGTATATTTTGATAGTCTCTAATTAAGCATATCTGAGTTATTTTTATGATGTAGAACAAAATAATTTGATGAAATTCATTCATTTATAATTGCAATTGTTCGTAATGCTATTCAGAAAATAATTTAACTTTGTAATATAATAATAGTGTATTCTTTTGTATATTATATTATTTAGAATAATGGAATTTTAAATAATACAGATAATACTTGACTTATAGCCACACATTCTTATGACAGCGATGTAATCAGTAAATTCTATGATTGGTCAAGATGATTGGTTAAATTCTATGATTGGTCATCATATGGATTCAAGTCCATGAATAATGGACTGATATATGGAAAGCATCCTTTTCATGTATGGTTCTTACATTTTTATGTTTGTTAATTTTATTTACAATAAAATGGAATGTAACAATAAATATTTGTAGTGAAGCAATCCAAATCATTGAATATATTTGATGATAAATTCTATATATTATGGTAATAATTTTTCTTTCCATGTGATATTTTCCTTGATGCTAAAGAACAATCAATTAAGGAAATCAAGCATTGAGAATAGGATTATAAATTCTGAATAATAAATAACATGAAATGATTGTATCCATTATTTTCATTGGTGGTTGATGTACATATTAATCATCGTAATATTAAGTATAATTATTAGAATCATTTTTATTTCTCTATGCACAGTCAGTTTTGAATGAAAATAATTATTATTCCTTAAAATTTTTTGTCATACTGAATGATCTATAAAAGAAAATGTTTCACTTTAGTTATATTTTGATGATTAGTTAAACTTCATTTTTTGTACATAGTTTTATAAGGAAGAAAATTATTATTATTATTTACAATGCAGTAATCTACATTAGTTTTTCTATCAAATATAGATTATAACATATACTAAAAACAATAGTTTCATCAATTTATGCATTTTGAAAGTTAAGTTATTTGCATTTTTATATTATAAGATATTTTCCTTTTTACTTTTTAATTATTAAACTATATCAAAAACAATAATTTCTTAAATTTAGTTTAATTATATAAATCTGTAGAAATTAAGCACTATTAGCAGTGAACAATAACTTTAAGTAACAAACGTTTTCCACTGAACGTTTATTATTTATGAAATAGTTATTTTTCACTGCTAATGATATGTAATCTCTACAGATTTATATAATTATTAAAGTATCAGATCATTGAAAAATTCAATTATCAATTTTTAGGAAAACATAACTTGCTTAATAGAAGGCTTTCAGAAATATTAAAAATAAATGTAATTTTCCAGCTATATTCATTTCAAATACAAATTTAAAATGTTCACTTATATTGTGAACAGTGGCATAACTACAATATTATAAATAGTGTAGCTGCATCACAGTTTGAACTCAATAAGTGTCCTAAATAGTGAAAAAAGGAAAAACATTTAGACATTAATTCATGCACTAAGACCACACCTTCCCACTACTCTATTCATTTATGCAAATTATATATTTACTTATTTGCTCTAAACCAAAACATGAAACTCTTTAAAGTATTAAATTTTTTTCGTAAATTTTGTCAAAAATGCCACAGAATTTGTTTTTTGAAGAAATATAAATTTGAAGCATATTATTTTTTATAATTATATAAAAGTACAAGTATTCCTCAAGTTACACAAATGCTGTAATTGGTATTGAAGATTTTTACATGATTCGGATTTTGCATAAATTGGGAAAATAATTTTTAGTAAATTCTAAAGAAAAACTATCAAAACTAAGTGGACTACAGTGATTGCGCCTATACAATAATATGGCATCATAAATCATAACTGAATCTAAGGGATTTTTATTCAAGTATTCATAATCTACCCAAATTTGTCCCTAGTGAACTATTTTAGAATTAAACTGCCAAATTAATGATAAATAATCATTAATTTGGCAGTTTAATTCTAAAATAGTTCATTAGGGACAAATTTGACTAAATTATAAATATTATGACATCATATTGTTCCTCAACTGAATAGGAAACATCATTGCATGAAATGATATACCAGTAATACAAGGTCAGCAAAACAATCGTAAATAGAAAGAAATCAAGTAACATGGGCTTTTGAATGCTATAAACCAACATGTAACTTATGTACTTTGGACTTGTAACTTAAATGTTTATGCATAATGAAAGAATAAAAAATTATAAAAATTTTTTGTAAGTTCAGATTTACGGAGGTCAAACATACATAAGTAGGGGATGTATATCTGACCTCCCCTACAGCAATAATTGTATGTTATATTTGGAATCAAGACTGAATGGAAAATTTAATATTTCAGTTTTAATTTTTTTTTCTAGGCAAATATTGAATTTGTTGAGATGAAACATTACAGGTGCTTCTCTAGTTAAGGGCATGAAATTTCATTTTCAAATTTCAAAAATTCTTCAATAATTTTAAATAATATGATAGCAAAATGCTTTAACAATCAAATATAATGTAAAACTATATGGTTAACATATTATAACAGTATTTCAAGATGATGGCAATTATACCGAAAATTCCTCACTTTATATTTGGAACTTTCATTAAAATCTGTAAAATAAGATTCAATTGGTCTAATTGTAAAGTATGTTACAATATACAATATATAAAGTTATTTAATTATTTTTGGGGCCAAAATAACAGCAATATCTTAGTTATAGCAACCTGATTTACAAATAAAACTTATGCATAAATTATGCTCGTAACTAGAGGAGCACTTACATTAAGATTTTACTTTAAATTGTAAATATAGGATACATTTTATGTGTATGTTGTTAATCCTTAACTCGTTTTTGGTGTTTATAATAATGTTGCATTATAATAAAATATTTTTGTTAAATGATTTAGAATAACAATTAAAAAAATTATCATAAGAATACAAATATATCAGTTTTTTTTGAAGATTAAGAAATTTGAGTATTAGATGTTACTTATTCTTTAATCTCTAAAAGTAAACTAAAAAATCATACTGAAATTTCCAAATATTTATATACCTCTCTATTCCCACCATGTTATATTAGTTAAGTTTATAATTGATTAAATCGATAATAATAAAAAAAACTACAAATTTGAATTTTAATAGTTTAATTCCTATTGCATATTGAAATAAATTTTAATTTCATATAGATAAAAATAAAATTTGTAAAAAATAAAAATGCTCTTTACTAGCTCAAAATTTATGAAAATAATAGAAATGTATAATTATGTGAAAAATTTAACTGATTTTAATTCTCATTATAATAATTATTTTAAGCTGTCACAAATATATTTTAATTACAGAATAGTTATGTATAATCATTGATATATTGTTGACAAAGCAATTTATATATAATTAAACTTATTGCATTTATATTTACATACCTTTTAATTTATATCCTGTATGTATTTTTGAGAAAATATTTTATACAAATAATTTTGTTTCACTTGGCACACTACATAATCAAGTTATGTATAAATAACACTATTTGTACTTAGGCAAAGTAATAGAATAGTTTATACTGCGGTCTAAATTTGATTTAGTTGGTTGCATCAACAAAGATTACTCTTGCAGGTTCGAGAGAGAATCTTTTTTTATAAAATAAAAATTCATTACATATGTCTGACTAATATAATGAATTAATTTAACCAGAATAATATTGGAGCTAATATAATTCATTATATAATTGGCTTCAAGATTTTATATAATAAAGCATTATTCCACAAATATTATACTGTTTTATTTTTCGAATTAAGAAACTCAAAAGTTTTAGAAATATGAAATAACTACTTACAATAATTTAAAATCACAAACAAAAGTGATTTTGTGTTATAATAATCTTAATTCTTTTTAAAATGAGTAATTTTAATAAAATAGAAACCAAAAAATGCAAATTTAACAAAGCTCTTAAACAAGACATAATAATTTATTAATAGAAACATTTTTGATTCTATCAGTGGGTTAACCTCAGCTGCAAAATAAATAGAGAAAAAACAGTCTGTAAATGTAAACTTAGACAATGTATATATTATTTGCAGACTGTTTCTTCTCTCTTTTTCTGTATACTTTGCAGCTGAGGTTGACCCATTGACGAGTCAAATATTTCTGTTAATAAATTTCTATGTCCTGTTAAGAGCTTTGTTAAGTCTGCATTTTCTGGTGAAACAGGATGGTTTTAATTTTTTTTTTAATAGAAACCTCTATCTAAATTATATTAATATTTTATAAATAAAATTATATATATAGTTATATAATTTGTATTGTCTTTAAAAATAATATTTTATTTATAACTAATATAATTTTGTTGACAAGTAGTTGTAAATGTACTTGTTATGTAGTACATTTTGTGAAGTAAGATTCAGAACATATACTTCATAAATTACCTACAGAGATTTGCTTTTATATATTTTTTATAAATTTGATTAATCAAATATAGTCATTTTGTATTTCATTATTCTAAATAGAAAACATTGACAAATCATTGAGTATACATGAATCTTTGCAGGCTTAATATTATTGCTTTCATGTATTGCTAAGAATTTTCTATTTAGATTTATTGAAAATTGTTGTCTGTGCTGTTTAATTGATTAGTTGTTCATTTTAGTTCTTTTTTCAACTATATTAGTAATAATGCATTTATGAATGCCTTTTGAATTAAAAATATTCCAAAAAAATTACTAATTTTAATTCAAAAACTATTTATTTGATGATGATATAAAAAGAAGAAAGGCCTTACCGATCATCAGATATATAGTTTCTTATATTTGCAGTATTATTGAAGTCAGATTAATATTTTTATTTTAGAATATTCAGATTTTGCATTCTTGTTTGTATATTTCACTTTCTACATTAAATCTTTTATATTATACTGTGTTTCATTTTAAGTTTTATTTTTCCTTGCATTTAAAAAAAAATAAATTATTCTATTGAATAATAAACATGATGAATAACATATATTTATATTCATCACATCATGTATCATGTATTCATCATATATATATATATATTGTGATGAAAGCATTTTTGTTTATTTTTTTTAATTGTTGTTAATTTTGAATTGTAAAAAGCAATTATTGAAATTTCATTGTATCAAGAGAAAAATGTGTTAATTTTTTTCTTGTATAATCCATTTTTTAAGATATAATTCAATAAGCTGTATATCTTTTTCGTTAGATTTATTGTTATGCTTTTTATTATGTTATTACATTTTGTAATTATAAATTATGCTTTGTAAAATGTTATTATTATTACTGTTACCAACTTATTTGTATGGGTTTCATTTTTGCATTATCATTCATATCCAGATACATACTTTAAAATATAAAAGCATTTGAGTAAGAAAACTACAATGACTGATAAATTCAATTATTTTTGCCATTTGTTCTTTATTTTTGGCTTCAATATTTGCATTTCTCACTAATAATCTATATACCACATTCATGTTTTTAATATGAAAAAGTTATGATGAAATGTATTCATAACTGATTATATTATGTATATTTTCAAGATAACATTTTATCTTCATTTAATTTAATATTTTCAGAATTTTAATCCAGTTGAAAAATTATCATCAATCTCTGAAAATATATGCTCTTTTCAAATTAATGACTGAAGATATATTGAAAACAGTTCTGTAAATTCAATGATAAAATAAAGTTATTTAAAAAAATTGGTGTTTAAATGACTTTATTTTATAGATAATCTTAAAAAAATTACCATTTTTGATGAAACATCAAAAAATCCATTGGTATTAATTGCAGTTAGCTATAATCAATAAAAGTTTAATTAATGAACAAATAATATTTTATGGATGAGAAGAGTTTATTTGAAATAATTTTGGTAAATTTAAAATTATCAGCTATATTAAATGACAGTGTCTGTAGTTCTTATACTGTTGTTATTGATTATTGAAGATAATTGTTTGTTTGGAATGTGTTTTAATTTAACTAAAAACAAAACTTGTTATAAGTTTTGTAAATTACAAACACTAAAATTTTAAATACTTGCTTCTTATTTTAATAATGTTAAAAATCTTATAGCAGTTATTTATATAGTTTAAAAAGTTAATTTTGAATAGCGTAAAAAATTTATCACTTCTGTGGAATAAATGGCTTTAATGTTAAATAGATTTTCAAATATCATATTTAAATGGCAGTATTGTACTTTGCTTATCGGTTTTATTAGAAATCTAATAATGAATTATTTTAAAAATTTAATTAACTGTCCATTAAAGACATTTGATCTCTCAATTATGTTAAATTTGGATTGCAGTATAATTTCAAATGTTTGTAACTATTACAGGGGAAAAAATTTTTCCATGAATTTATAGTAAAATTTTTTGTATCTGCTTAGACCAAAAGAAATATATTTATGCAAAAAATATTAGTTTTAGAAATATATAGAAAAATTTTGTGATTGAATTAAGAAAATTCTGTCAAAATGTGTACCTATAATCTCTAAATTGAAATTTGTAATTTATATTAATTAACAATATTTCTTAAAACACTGCCTTTTGGTTGAAATGAATGTATGGTGAATGTTGTGTGCAAAAAATTTTTTGATAACAGTTTTTTGAGATCTTAGATGTTGTAGAAAAACATCTGCATATTTAATTGCAAATTACAATGCCTTGTACAGTTTGCCATGATTATCTAGTGTGTCTGTAATATTATTAGTAAATAAAATAGAAATGTTAAAAATGTAATGTTTTAATGTCAAATAAATTTCCCTTAGCTTAAAATAAATATATTGTTTTCATTCTTTCAGAATTGATATAATTTTAACAATATAATATTATAATTTAGTTCAACTGTAATTAATTTTTTTTCATTACAATATATATATATATTGAGTTGTATTTCATTCAGATTGCAAACATTTTTGTTTTTCAAGTATCAGATCAATCTTAAGATTATTGTGAATCATTATTTGATCTAGTTTAAATGTGAATATTTATCTGAAATATATTTATTATATTTATTTCATGCAAACATTTTATATTGATCATTTTATCGTCATCTTTCATGATGATTTAACAAAAATATTTGAAAAGCATGAATATTGATCGATATAAAAAGCATATTTTATAGTTTTTGTTCGTGATTGATGAAATTAAAGTGCAATTCATGATATGTCAGTGTAAAGATTACTTAGAAATGGAACCATATATTGTCACCCACAGGAGATAGGAGAAATATCTAAGCTTGGAAAATAGATGTTTCTTAAACTATCACAAGCTTTCAACACAAATAAACATTTGCATTTGTTTTATAACCTATTATACTTGGAAACTATTTTCTTGGCTATGTTGTGACAAGATGATGATAAATGGATAATTATGGCATTCACTTTAAAATATTAGCACCTAATTAAATGATAAATGTGGATGTCTATTCTAAACTGCATGATACATGGATAACACTATAGAAAATTAAGGAAAGGACTTGAGTGGGAGCTCAGATTTCATTCATCATACTTATCAGATATTGCACAAAGTGTTTATCATTGTTTTTGAATCTCCAGAGTTTTTCTGGGAAAAAAAATTCAGTGCTAAAGATGAAATCAAAGCAGCAATGTCTGATTATTTCATATAAAAACCTCTTCTCTTACACTAATGGAATAAAAAACTGCTAATAAAATGGCAACAAATTATTGATAAGGAAAAAAATATATGAGGTGTTCATAAATTAAGCATATTTCAGTAATGAATAGTAAATGGAGCAAAGAATTTATAAAACTTTATTATGTATCAAATTTCAGAGCAGCTGAAATATATTATTATTATTACTATGGGGTACATCAATATGAGCACGAAATAACTCCGGAGCAAAGTGCTATGTCGGACAAGAGTCAAGACATAGCTGAGATGTTTAGTTGTGTGTTAACTGTCTGCGTCAGTGCTGAGAAACTTTCTTACTATGTTGCATGTACTGAATAGTGATGCCTTTTGTAGTGTTATGTATGTCTTGGGATGTAGATCTAGTGTTTTGAAGCTTTTGTGTAGAGTGTGAGGAATTACTCC
>WUQG02008352.1:0-12001 GCA_011317285.2 Androctonus mauritanicus
GTTGCTGTATTGTTGTAGCTTACCTTGCAACGGTCAATGACCTATCAGACACTGGGTACAGCTCCATCGATACATGTGGCCAGTCCGGTGGACAGTTCTGTCAGTTGATTTACTATATATATTATATGTATTCTCTAGGCAAACTAACGTTTCAAATGTCATGATGACAATTGAACATTGAACTTGTCTAGCAATGATAGTCTTGTTAAAGTTGGAAGTATCGATTAACTGACGAGAAAAATAAATACAGTTATTGCGAAGGGGATTAAGTAGTTAGAATACGCATCCAGAGAGAGAGAGAGAAGGGGAAAAAAAAGGTCAAATCGGTCATATGATTGTCGATGAAAAACGAGGTTAACAAGAAAAAAAAACTTGATAGATATTAATATCTAAATTGGTTATATAAAAACAATCGCATTATCAACGATTTAAATTTCGAGGTTTGCGCTTTAATAACATCGGAATTTAAAGGGAATTTTGTAAAAAAAAAATAAAATAAATACTTTCGTGCTGTAGGCCTAAAAAGTTAAAAGATAACGTCTATTACGCCATGTTCGAGATCAACAACAATATATCACGGAAGTTTTTATGTTTTGTTTATGTTAATTTAATGAACACGTTATTACTAATGATTCATTAATTTTTTATTAATTATATTTGTATTTAAAAAACGGTACTGTAGTTTTTTAACCCGAAAAATATTGACGATAACAAGTTGTAAAATTGTTTTATTTTTTATCGAAATTACATTCTTTACTTTTTACTTACACAAATAGAATAAAGGATTCGAAGATTTCAAAATGCTTTTAAAGCGTTTACGTGATCGTAAATATTAAAAAAATATATAGGACAGTACTTTTTTTAAACTCTTAAATGTTTATTTTATCTTACAAATTAACCTTTTTTTTTCTCCGAAAAGATTCCTATTAATCGCCGTTTATTCTGTAGCTGATCTTGATAAATTTTAAGTCTGCCTAAACCGCGTAAATGTAACATAACCTATTATTATCCGGTTGTATTTATTTTTAAGCTAATAAATCTCATCGGCTACATATCTAAGAGCAGATTAAAAGGGATAGAATTCCAAATAAACTTTGACAGTAATTAAATATTACTGTTTAGTAAATTACTACGTGTGGTAAGAAATTAATGTTATGCCCGAACTGACTGATATATGTTTCTATAAAAGTTAATCTTTTCCGACTTGTTATTTTATTTATTTATTTTCATCCTTTTTTTTGAAACTCGTTTCTTGTTTTCAAAAACAACATTTTGGTTCGATTGTTTTTAATGATTCATAAATAGGATCGGCTGGGAAACAAGGTGGTGAAGCGATAAGGATCGTGTTAAGAATTTAGCGGGAGAAAACAGGATTTCCTCAAAATTTGTGACTTCTGCAGGTCACGTGTCTAGCTGCACAAAGACCCGCTTTTAGGAAAATTCAAAAATACCCTCGGGTCAAGCTTTGTTCCTTAACCGATAAAGAATATATTTTTACAAATTCTAAATTCTCGAATCTACTCTTTTTACTTTACTTTTAATCTAAACAGCATTTTATTTATTTATTTATTTTTTATTTATGTTTTTAAAACTATATTTAGAAACAATTTAAAAATTATTTCGTAAAGCAAAATGCATTTTATGACCTTCCATCGCATAAAATTTAATCCTTGTAATAAGTTTATCAGTTTAGTCTGGTAAAATTATCTCGTTTCGCCTTTTCTTTAAATCGATAAACAAACAAACTGCGTACGATAAAGAGAAGAAAAACATCGACTCATTCTTTTTAAATTATTCCACAATTTTTTCTCTCGTTTTTTTTATAACATCCAGTAAATATTAGATTAAAAACACATTTATAAATTTATATCGGTTCAATTAAAAGGCATATAACACGCTTTGCAGACCACGAAACTTTAACGACTCGAGGATATTTTCATCTTTGATACTCTGCACTGGAAGATTTATCATCGGGAGGATAAATTTATACTAATCTCGAGAGCCGTATGAAAAATTGGGAATAACTTAAGAATGAGAGATATAATATTATGTGGTGGTGTCAGTTATGCCTCAAGGATTTTACTCATCTAAACATAGACTCGAAAATCAAGATAAGAACATTCCGGTTTATTTTAGTTTTTAAACATATTATAAGCACATAATTGCTATATTATTATAACGGAGTAACCAATACAGTTTAAGCTTATTTTTTTTTCCTTTCGTGATACCGGATTCGGATAATTTAGCAGAATATAAACGGATAGAAAAAAGTAAGGAATTGATAAAATATATAGGCCTAATGGTCAATTTTCCGTCCGAATCAATAACTCGCAGCGAAGGTAGCAGCATCAAAGCAATTCCTCTTAGAAAGAATTGTTCGAGAAGAAACGATTAGAAATCTAACCTTGATAGAAAGAACATCCCATAAATAATGAGAATGAATTCATTGATAACATTTCTGGCTTTAGATCAAGATTAAAATGATATTGGATCAAACATAAAATCTAGCGAGATTTAAATCAATCTTACGTTTCGCGATAGAGGAGGAAAAAAAAGGAAAGAAAGAATTAAAAAGAAATAATAAAATAAAAATACAAAACTATCCCATTTGTATGCGGAAGAGTATAAAATATTAACGATCCAATTCGCCCTTTAGACAGAATTAATTTTACAATTTTGTTCTTTGTAATTATTTTATATCGCACGTGATGCATTTTATCTATTTTTTATATCCGCCATTCAGTATTAAGGTTTGTGCAAAAATCAAATATGTTTCTAAGTGCTTACTTTCCGGGTGTTTTTTTTTTTACGACACTTAAGAATAACGTTAAAAATCATCGTTTTAAAACTAAAGTAGATTAAAGGGTCAGCGGGAGATTGGCGCAGCTCTAAATTCAATTTATTTGTAAAATATATAAACAGAAATTTTGTTTTCGTTCGGGAAAAATATATTCTAAACATATCCTGTATTTAGAATATATTCCGATTGTAGGTTAGAAGTGTAGTAAATTTATTAAAAAGACGTACTAAACCGTCTTCTTATATGGAACTAGAACCGGCGGAAATATGATTTGTATAGGATTTTCTGGAATCGATATTTAAACGCAACCTTGATTTTTCTTTCTAAATTTAAAAATACTTTTAAAGTAAAATAATTTTTTTCTTACTTTTTACACGCGCATTAAACGATTTAAGAGGGGTTTTAATCTTTAGCGCAAAACGTTATTTTCCAAATTGGTAATATAAATAATCCCTGTAGCATTCATTAGTATATTAATAACGTTTAGCCTTCGAGTAAATCAATAGGGATTGCTTCTGCGACAATTCGCTGCATTTTCTTTTGTTTTCGCTTTTAAATTCGTTGCTTTTTAAAGGGTGGACTTGTTCACTCCTATCGCACACCCTCCTCTTCCTCCGATTTATGAAAATAGGTCGAGCTGTACTCCAAGGTCGTTTGTGTTTCACAGTTGATGTATTGCAAAGGGTACAATTTAAAGTAAAACCATTGATTAAATCCGCCTATTGCAAAGAGAAATCTAGCGATAGGGGAAAAAATATATATTCTATCGTTAAATAATCGATAGGTTAATCGAGTAATGTGTGACGAATTATAAATAGGACGGTAGTGGATTTTTATATCGTCCATGACGCAGATGTAAATTCTTCTTAGGTGGAAAATCATCTCACCTGGGTTTATTCTCAGCTGAGGTTTGATTATAAAAGGACAAGATTCCTCAAAGCTTTTTCCCTGCACTGGGACGACAGAACCGGTTCCTGGTACTTTACTTTTGTCAGTAAATAGATATCCCTCCACTCAAGGCCTGTCGGGGAAAGTGCAGCGTGTGGACCAACCGTCTGCTTTTGCAAAAAGTAAAAATGTAAATAAAGTTAATACCGTTCGAATCGATATACCTCTATAAGCCATTGATTACTTTCAGATAATAAAGACAAACTCGGGTGTAATTTGGTCAAAAATGAAACGCTGTTTAAACCGTATTTTGCTTCTCTCTCTCTGTACGTTAGTATGTGATGAGTCAGCTTAAGGATAGTTATTGAGTCGTTCGCTACGCTTTTGGATTTTGGCAACAAAGTAAGTTACAATTTTTAAAATAAATTTTAAACAAGAAACCTTCTAGTTAACATTTAAAAAAGTTAATGGAAATTCAAATTAATAAGAATAAAAATAAAATAAAAAAAAATTTAAGTATTTTTAATGGGCGATACAACCGGATTAATTTGGAAAAATTTTTTTAAAAAGTGTCTCACCACATTAAGTAATCGTGAATACATAAATATTTATCAGATTAATTGAATGGGATATGTGTTTTTAAAAACCCGTTGTGCGTGATCTTTTATCTCATTTCCTTCTTGTTTTTTTTCCCCCTTCTCGGAAGATGGGTGCGATCTTGATCGATAGAATCTCTTATATATATAGAAACCAATCATGCCATCTTCGGTCACTAGTTTTATTAATCCTAATCTGTTGCTTTTCTTCGGGCTTTCTTTAATAACGGTACACGACGGGATATTTTCATTTTATGAGTTTTATTCGTCTTCCTATCAATGTCATCTCGGGTTATCCTTCAAAGTATGAATTTTTTAAATCGATATTTCCGAATTCCTTCGAAAGTTGGACACGAGTATTTATAACGTCGAATAAATTATTATAGCGATTATTCTTAACGATTAAAAAACCTTTCGATTTTTTTATGAATTGATAAAATAAAAATTTATTGTAATATGGTATAAAGTGTTATGACCATAAATAACCCGACACTTAACTGTAAATGTACCAGTAAATTTGAAGAGGACATATATATAACTATATATGTGCTTCCAGCCGTTAAAATTGAATATTGTTTTTATTATTAATTTAAGACGGAAGCTGGCCTCATATTTAATTTATGAAGTCACAGTTAAAATTTTATTCGAAAAAAAATACTCGTTGGTTATACTTTTGAGAGGAAAAAATATATATTTATAATTTTTTATCATACGTATTAGTAAAAATTTAAATTCGTTTTTTGTATTATGACAGTTGTAACTCTTAACATAGTTTCAGTCTATTATTATGTAAATTTATGTTAAAAAATTTATACTTTCTAAAGCGTATTTAGTATAAATATCGACTATTTTAACTTCTTATATTAATTTATTTCTATAATGCGTATCAAAACTGAAAAAAGTATTAAATGAGACGTAGTTTCAAAAATTAATATGGTTTTTTATCGAATGTTCTCGCTTAAATGTCTTGCTTTAATATTTCAATAGCAAAACGGAAATATATTTTTCACGTTTATCGAGTAATATATCAGATCAATAAGTTGTTTTTTTCCTTCTTTTAAATTATTTAATACTATATAGGCCGGTAGACGTATGTCATACGCCAGTAGTTACAACTGTCTAGGCCGTTGTCCTCTCCAACCATAATTAAAAAAATATTTTAAAGTTCATTTCTGTTGTTTAACTGCTTAATAGAATTATAAAAATTGATTTAACGAGCAGTGATTATCCTGACATTGTTATTCTGAATTGATTTCGGAAAATCTGTTTTGCATTAGAAAGTCCTCTTCTAACCTTCAGGAACTGTTTAACGGTTCTGTAATTTTTGCGAATTTTTAACTTTTTATCGTAATCTTGACCCAGTTTTCAATACAGTAATTGATCTAGGACAGTGAATATTTATTATTTAATATTTTCTCTCTCTCTTTTTTGATGTGATATTACGTATAAAGGATACTTGCAACATTCGGAACAAATAAGCGTTATCATCACGAGATGATGACATTATTAACAGCATATATATAGTATATGTTTATAGCCGCGGGTGAGAGAGAGAGAGAGAAGACCAAATGTTGATGTTTTTTGCGGACAAAATCAAGTTGGATGAAAATTTGTTAATTTTCTTTATTGCCATTTTTGTGTGTTAAAGACAAATATTTATCTGGAAGTTATTATGTCTAGTAAAGATGGATAGTTTAATGATATTTTTTTTTTAAATGGGTGTTTGGTAATTAAATTAGAACATAAATATTTTTGTAATTAGTATTTAAAGGATGTTACTTTGTAAATTAAACGCGTTTAAAATTATTATTCAGTTCTTGACACTTATTTAATTCTGTTAGTCTTCTTTTATGTGTATTACTGTATTTTCGGAGGTAGAATAGCGAAAGCGATCACAATTTTCGGGCAACGTACTCTTCTTATTCTTGTGTCGATCTAGAAATATCCATAGGAGCCTTAGTCAAGCACCATTACGGTTTCACTAAACCAACCCTGGAGCTTTTTACATATCCACTTCAATCAAACATTCTTTTTTAAACTTTTTTTATTTTTAAATTTCGAATTTTTTTATTATTCTTTATATTCATTCGATAAAATATTTTCTTTTGATACAAATAGAAGTTACGAAAAATATTTTAAAAGATATCCCTTAAGATCTAGTAGCTCACCCGAAATAAGTTAGGGAAAAATAATCGATATTTTTATATTATAAGAAGAAAGTGCTTTTTCGCTAAAGTGTAAATATAAAGAAGCCAAGACTTCGACGACGTTTTTTTAAGCAACGAATTCGAAAATTGCCCGCTTAAAAAAAAGAGTATAAAGCTTATTTTATTTATATACTCGGTATATAAACTCGAACGGCATCACAAGCGCATAATTTATATTGAAAACGTGCGGGAATGTTGTATGCTTCTAGGAAATAGGAGGGGGAAGTTGAGCTTTCTTTTATTTTAATTCGAACGGCTTTCGCATTACGGAAACTAGACTAAAGCGCGGCGACAACTGTATAGTCTGCAGTGCAGCAGGGTCCTTGTTCTTTCGTATCCGGCCTAGCTGTTCCCACAATTCCTTGCGCCGTCCCTTTACCCGTACAACATCTCTAGTTGTGCAACTTGTGTAGCCTCACACACCTTTGGACTAACTAGTTTTATCTACATGGTGGTGTCGCATTGCGTCAATTTACTGGAAGAGAATCGCCTAATACCATTCTGTAAATGAATTTACTTATTTTTATAAAATTACAACCAGATTTTTTTTCCGTTCTTTTCGTTTCTCAAATTTAATCGGCGTGATTCTGCTTTTGGGAACACTGGCAGATATTTGGAAATGGTAAAATGTTATATAAAATTTACCAGTTTTTAATACGAAAATATTGACTTTTTGTTAGTTTATAACGTCGTCTTAAAGTTCATCGTCAGTTTACAGTCTGTGCACATGTTCTAAAAAGTTATAAGTGCTATTTACGTGGTAACGAAAGGATCTTCGAAATCTGACATCTCGAATATAAACAGTGTTATCGCGTATAAAATAAAAAAACGAGAATGGTTATAAAAGTTAATGACCTGTTAAAATTTATCAATTACCATTTTTATATTATTTATAAAAGAAAGAAAAAAAATGTGTATATATATCATCGTATTGGATCTTTAATTTTAATTTATTTTTTAAACATTTTGCGTGTTGGGAATCGGCATCACGATTTATGATTTGATAAGCTCGCACACCCTTGCCACAGGACGTGACAACACGTTTCATTCGGAAGTTAAGGTCATCGGGAAATCAGGATTGTTTTCTGTTTTGTCAGGGTCGTTTTGAGATTCGTGAGTCAGTTCTACTTTACGGTTCTTTTCTGGTCCCTTGTTGACGCAATCGTTTTCGTTACAATTACGTTGGTGTTTTTGCGCGTGTAATCCAATTACAAAATCATTAAGATAAGATTTTTAAAATATGAAAACATTATAAATATCTCAACAAATTAAATAAAGTAATTCTTTTCCCGTAAATTGCTGTAATACTTTGATAGCGGACTGAACTGCGAATTGTGATCCTAATTGAGTTTTACGCGATATGGAGCGCGTTAACTGAGATGAACGCTTAAAATTTCTCGATTTTAATGTTGATGTATTATTTTATTTTTGTCGTTTCAGAGAAAACTGAAGAGACGTACTGTAAGATGTACTATCCAAGTTCCTTTCCTAGTGTCCGGACGTTTGATCCGCGCCACAACAACATGGGTGGTCCCGTCGACGTCCCCTTATTAACTCCAGGTCGGGAGCGAGAAATTCCACTCGACCTGTCACTTAAAACGGTCCGACAGACACCAGAATCCGAATTTTTAATGGAACATAGAAAACTACTAGGATTTGTAACGTCGCAGTCGTTTAATAATCTCGGACGTCAAATGCCTCCTAACAACGTGGCAGCGGGACCTTTTTTCGATAGGCCGCTGTTCCGTGTACCATATAGAACTCCGGATCACTCAGTCGGAGTTCTGCCCCCGATGTCAACTCAATATTGTGTAGACAACAGGCCAACAGTATCGACTCCAGCAAATTCTATCGGATCTCATCACCCCATGATGTCTAGTTTATTACAGCACGAACATCAACGAGTGGCCAAACCTGTGAGGAATCAATCCCAACCCATGTCATACCTCGATCCTATGACGAATCTACCTATCCACCCTCCTCCTCCTCCCCCAAACACTAACGGTGATATCAAGCGTCCTGTGTATAACCATCAGCAGGGATTAGCAAATAATGTATTACCACCTTATACGCTCTTCCCAGACATGTCGAATATGGATACGTCTAAAGATAAGATGCAGCATCATCATCAACACCAACATCAACACCATCATCATCCGACAGGCCGCATGAACGGTGTGAACGGATACGATCACTCTCATTATACGGAACATTTACAACGTTTTTGCGACCAACAACCTCAACAGGTTATGAGACCGGTAGAACCGCAACCTCCTCCTCCACCTCCTCCTCCACAGCACGTCACAACAGGTACACATTACGGCTACTGTGTCCAAAATACTCCTTGCATCACCACCAAAGACAATAGACCCAAAACAACAGTAAATAATTACCGGTTTCCTGTTGTAGATCCTCGCTCTTCCGAATACTGTCTTCCTCAGAATAATTACTGTGCGCCGCCGACATGTATAGAAAACAAGAACCTAACACAGTTAGGACCTATCAACTGGACATCCGGCCTACCTGTAGTACCACCGACCAAAGTAGTAGCACCCGCTTCATCACCCGTCCTTAAAAGAAAGGAAGGTGCAGGAGGTAACCAAAAGGAGAGTCCTCGCACTGCACGTGATTTTCCGGGACTTCCAATTTCTGATAAAAATCGGCAAGTAACTTCGAATAGTCAAGAAATCAGAGCGAGATACGGGGGTTTAGATGAAATTAATATCGATAATAGAAACGACGATGATGATGTGATAGTCATTGAAGAAGACAGTTCGAATAATAGTGTATTCAGTGCGGCGTGGAAGCAAGTAATGGCAGAATTAGACGATAGGCAAAAATATCCCCTAGATCATGATGATTCGTGGAGAACAGTCAAGAGGTCCATGATGGAAATGGAGCCGACGGCACCGCCTTGTTTGGAAGCAGTAAGACCAGACGAATCCAGAATACCAATGGATATGTATAATAGTGTTTCTAGTCCTCTCGGTCCTCCCCAACTAATCGCTGCAGTATCTTCGGCTCCAACTTCCGAACTTACGTGTATCACTGTACCTCCCCCCAAACCATTAATCGACGAACTGACATTAGACAGTGCACCCCAAGTCACCCAAAACTCCGAACCTCTCTTGCCAAGAAACGATAGTTTCGATTCGTCGTTTCCTCTTCCTCCAACTTTCAGTGACTTAGACGATTTGTCAGCAGTTTTTCGATTAAAATCTCCGGCGCCGCCATCGACGGTAGCGGACGATCTTAAACTAAACGAAGATTGTTTTGCTACCGATACTCTCGCACCTGTTACGTCAGAAAAATGCGAAGAACAGCAAGAATCCAACGTGTTAAAAAAATTGCTGACCTCGGCACCGATATGTGATACGAATACTGTCCCTAATTTTCAAGTGTCCACCCCAGCTTCCGCTGAAGTGAATAGTGATGCCGACAAGTTAGATACTCTATCTGACTGTTCCCGGGATTCCACCAAACCTGGAAGGAAAAGATCGATGTTGGAATGTTTGGCCGATTCCGAGGGTTATGTAGCAGAAAAGAAACGATCAAAAACGACAGATTTATTCGCTGATCCTTCACAATTAGGACGAGAAGAAAGAGCATTGCAGGTAAATCAACTCGTTATTAAATTCTAGTATAGCACATTTCGATATTATTTTTAAAATGCAGTTCATCCATAGTTTCCATATAAAATAATTCATTAACCTATTTAGCCGAAGATTGTTCCATTTTATTAATTAAAATTTCTTTCCCCCTTCGGTTTTTTCTGCGTGCTTGTTGCGATGCCGTAGCCTACAGCCAGCAATCAATACATCTTAGAAAAACCGCTTCATGCAATCAGATCAAAATAACGAAATAAATGTTTAAATCAGAAATTTCAGGAATGATATTATTAATTTTATGAGATTTCTTTCTATTGTAACAAAAAAAAGCATGGAGATTTCTCTTGCATGCCATCAAAATCTCTATGTTGAGTCTCGAGATTAATAGCGAAATAATTATCTTTTCTCTCGAAAATAGCAAAAATTCATCGGACCGATAATCGAAAGCAGGATCGATTACTTCATTACTAACTCCGAATCGATAGATTTAATCACCAAGATTCGATCGATCCCGATAGAATCAATTTTTTCTCTCTCAAAATCGGCAAGCGAAATTAGAAAGTTTTAAAAAACTATAAACGAATTTTAAGTTTCGGTCATTACTAAAAATATATTAAAAACGCATTTCGCTGTTTTTATTCTAAATATCATTAAAAATTATTACTGTACATATTATTATTATTATTATTACTTTTTATTCTTTTGATAATAGCGTGCTATGTTGAGATTTGAAAAATTGGAGAAACAGCAAAACATCCATCATTCTCCATCCCGTCCTAAATGCAACAAAACCATAAAATCGAAAGAGGTAAAAATCTTTATTTTTTCCTTTTTCCTTTCTTTCGATAGACGGCGTATTATTATCGACATTCGTCGCATAATTTGTCTTTTGTGTCACAGGTTATGGCTTTGGAAGCTGATGAAACGGCATTTCCGAGTAAGTTACTTTTATTATTAACCGTAATTATTATTAGTTAATAATAGTAATCACCGACGATTCATCAAAACGTATAAAAATTATATTTCGCTTAAAGAAACACTCTTAATGCATTTTTATCCATTCGGAAGATAAATTTTCGTCTTTACTGGCAGATTAACTGCTCGACCGAAATATTTCTTTACAGTTATTTTTTAATTAATGTTAAGGATCAACTTTTATTTTTAAACATCTGCAAGTGTACTTACGATTAACATAATATTTTAAAATAACTAAAATTATCCAGAAGTACTTGTTCAATATTTATCTAGTTTGCTGAATTTATATACAGTAACCGAAAATTAGAAAAGTTTATCTTATTTTTTTTATTTAAACGCGATTAGAGTCAAAATTCTTGCGATAAAAATGCTAAGATGTTTCTTAATATATATGCACATATATCCCCATAATTTTAAAAATAAAACATGCTCATATTTTATTAATAGGGGATGCAGCAGGTAGGAGAACATATAACAAGAGTGCCTTTGTAGATTTTAAACCAGAAGTTTTATCTTCTCGTACAAGAAACCAATCGGCAGGTAAAGAAACATAAAAATAATTTTTTTTATTGTTTATTTTTAAAATTTTTAGACGCTTAATTAAGAGAATGAAATAAATATTTTTTAGCTCATAAATATGCCAATCACACAAAGAAATATAACAAAAACGCTGCATACGAAGAAGAATTAAGAAGGGAGGCTAAACGTTTGGCAGGATTTCGAGCCAAGAGGAAGTTGAGAAAACGTTTATTAGCTCGTCTGTACAAAGAGAAGACGACATTGCACAAGGAACAACAGCCAGATGAAGAAGAAAAAGAAAGAAGATGAAAATTGCAAGTCTGAATTAATCCCAAAAGAAAATGAAAAACTCTCCAAGTAATTAAGATAAATACAAAGATATTAAGATATTTATAATACATAATTTAT
>WUQG02008363.1:0-12001 GCA_011317285.2 Androctonus mauritanicus
AAATGCAGATTTTTGAATCCGACATCCTTAAAAATGTGTCATTCTAGTCGGTCCAATGTCAAAGATTAAGAAATAAATGCAACACTGTTATGATTTTCCTTGTCACACATATTTTTTTCCGATTCATCAACCTGAAAGTATAAATTTTATCACAACATGTCAGGACTTTTCTCAAATAAAACCGTGCAGCTTAGAATTACCATATCTCCAAGAAGTAGAGATCAAATGAAACAAAATAAAGTGCTTTTAATAGATGAATTTTTTTTCCGAACAAATCCAATTTGAAGGTCGTAAAGAGGCATATATTTGTCTATTCAAGACATAAAAAACGGGCAAAATTCAGTTTTTTGTGAAAATTTCCATACTCTGAAAACAATGTGGACATGCATATTTTTGAGCCTGACATCCCAAATAGTGTTGCACGAGACCGAGATTTTCGGGACTTTTTTCAGTCTCCTTCCAGTCTCGTAAACTAGAAATTTACGGTATTTTCTCGATTTTTGGCAAACTTTTCTCGATCTCGTCTCGTAGTCTCGGAAATACGGTAAAAATTTGTTTTAATATAAAGATCAAAGAACGAAAAAAGCTATCTCTTCTTGCAAAAATGGTTCGTGACGTGCTGGACACCACGGCATCGTCTGTTTATGTAGAGAGGTTCTTTTCTTCTGGGCCATTAATTATGATAGATAGAAGAAACCGCTTGAATTTTGACACATTGAATGCGCTGATGTGTGTAAATTCGTCGTACAACAGTGATTTAAAAGAAAATATTTGTTTGAAGTAGTTTTCTGAGAAGTATATAATTATTCATCATGAAATGTTTGTTATTGATCAATTTTTGTCATAGTTAAATTTTATATTTACTACGGTGAAAAAGCTATATCCTTGCCGCAAGGATTCTCTTCTTGCTGCAAGAGGATTTGGTAGTTTAGGCAAGAGGATTTTCCTCCTGCGGCAAGAGGAAAATTCCAGCAAGAGCCTAATTTTTTTCAGTGTATATAAAAAAGAAGGTAAAAGTATCAAATGAACTGCAAAATTATTTACGGAGCAAAATAATAAAAACACGCTTACCAGTTTTTGGCTGCCATTATTTGATTGAAAATCATTAGCATCACGGTTCTTATTGACCAATGGTACACTGAGAGGGGCTAATTTGGGTCGTTCTCTTGGAGAAATAAACATTGTTCCATCGGACAAAAAAATTTTATCTTCTCTAATTATTGATTTCTCATCGAAGTGTAATTCACACACTCGACTGCTTTTTGTAAACATTGCATTCAAATTTTTCTCCCAATTTTTCCTCAAATCCGGATCCTACATTAGAAAAGTTTTTTTCAAAAATAATTTAGGGCTGACGATCGAGGTGAAAAAAATAATAAAAATATTGTAGTAAATTCATTTGAATTTTCTGCAATATTTGACAGTCACCGTGCTAAAATTCGAGACATTGGATCAGAAAAAAATTAGAAAAAAACATTTGTCAATATTATAATTAAACCCTGGTTTAGTGATACGCACTTTTGGCACTTGAAATAAAACATGTTTATTTGCACCACTGTCCCTTGATTTGCAACACGGAACTACACAATAATGAACCATTTTCAATATTGTGGCAACAGTATAAGAGAGTTGAGTAGCAAAACGTTTTAGAGTATACAAATTAGAAACGTATTTTTATTATTCAAATTTTTGCAGTAAAAAAAAATAGGTAAACTTGATCTTAACGTTTAGAGTGCTGAGACAAGACTATTAAGTCTTTCCACATAACCAGAAATCATCTGGGCAAATGAAAATATTTTTCGTTCCCAAAATGAAAAAATCTCATGGTTTTGTTGGTAAAGGTACGACAATTAACTAAGTAGATGTAAATATAATAATCAAATATGTATTGAGATAAAAGTGTGTGCCGAGGTAAAAACGTGTCGTACCTCTAACATATTTATCAAATAAAAAATAATCCTAGTCCGCTATTCGTAATAAAAAGTCATAAAAAAAAAATAAGAATAGAAAAGATGAGCGGTCTTTGTTTCGTGCACCAAGTTTAAAAAAATTATATATTTTAATCTCGTGAATGCGTACCCGCGGATACCATGCCTGCTTGTAGCGGGCTCCTATATAAACATTATTCATCATCGACGAAATTATTATCACGCGAGTATACGACAGATTTGAGTATACAACAGCTTTTGATCCGACCACTAGAGTGTGCTGCGATAAGTAGTCCGTAAAAAAAAAGAAGCTGCCCAAAATTTCTCGTCAAAATACTGAGCCGTTTAACATTGTCGATCGCTCTCCTTCCTCTCTACCCTCCATATAATAATGTAAGAATCGCGCGCTTTTGGTAGCTACATGATATATGCGTGCGCGAGCTTTGATCGAAATTGACTATTCATGCGTTTATAATTAATAGAGTGGGAGGAGAATTTATATAAAGACGTTGACTTTTTGGCATATTATGACAAGATGTATAATGCCTCCTTCCCCTTCCTATTCATTTGTACTCTGTAACAAAGCCATCAGGCCCCCGAACTCTCTCCCTGTTGCTTCTTCTCCCGTGGACCTCTGACCAGGAAAGTGCCTCTAATAAAGTGTTGTCCAAGTAATTACTCTAAACCTCGTGTTTGTCATTTGTTAGTAATTAGTCACCTATGAGCCGCTATTACCGGTGTTTAAGTCTGATTTACGGGAAATACCGATTAATTCCGTATTAACGCGATAATTGCATTAATCACCTATCGTTTTATCGTCTGTTAACTTAAAGTCATATTCTAGAATTTCACTGATAAAATCGTAATTGGTAACAAAACAGTCTGAAATCATTTCTTGATTGTCATAGTTTTCTACGTGATTAAGAAAATCTTCACTCAAGTCGAAATGTGAAATGGGTGGTTCGTCTGCGCAGACTAGCACTTCTTGCACATCTCTGGAGTAAAAATCTTCGTCAGGTTCTTTAAATTCAAAGTCGTCAGAGTTTCCAGTCACTGGATTGCGAGAAAAGGCGTCGGCCACTTTATTTAGTCGGCCTTCTTTATATTTAATGTCATAATCGAATTCATTTAACAAGACTTTCCATCTTACTAATTTAGAATGCTCGTCTCTAACATTGTGCAGCCAGACTAATGGTTTGTGATCTGTATAAAGAGTACATTTGTTTCCGAATAAGTAAGGTCTAAAAGTTTTAACCGCGAATAGAATAGCTAATAATTCTTGTTCTGTTACTGAATAACGAAATTCTGGGCCTTTTAGAGTACGCGAGGCAAAAGCAATAGGGCGGTCCATCCCAACCTCCCCCTGGCTCAGCACGGCACCCAGGGCATTTTGGGAGGAGTCAGAGGTCACAATAAAGGGTTTTGAGAAATCGGGATATTGTAGCACCGTATTCTCAGAGCAAAGAATGTCCTTGAGCCGAACAAAAGCGTCTTGACTTTCCTGTTTCCACTCGAATCGCGCTGCTTTCCTGAGCGTACGAATTAAAGGTGTGGATACCTCTGCAAAATCTTTTACAAAGCGTCTATAGTATCCTGCTAGTCCCAGAAATTCCAGGATGTTCTTTTTGGTTCTTGGAATTGGAAAATCCCGGAGGGCCTGTACCTTTTTTGGGTCAGGTCGAACTCCCTCCTCAGTTATTAAGTGTCCAAGGTAGACTATTTCTCGCCTTAAAAATTTGCATTTGTCAGGTTGTAAGGTGAGTCCTGCGAGTTTAATTCGCTCGAGAAATTTTCTAAGTTTCCGGTCATGTTCCTCTAGACTGTTGGCGTAGATAATAACATCATCCATATATACAAACATTTCTACCCCGTTCAGCCCTGAAAGAATGTTGTTCATAAGACGTTGAAATGTAGCTGGCGCTGTTTTCAATCCAAACGGCATTCTTCTCCATTGACAAAATCCTGTCCCACATGAAAAAGCTGTTTTTTCTCTCGATTCTTCGTCTATTTCAATTTGATGAAAACCGCTGGCCATGTCCAACACTGAAAAATATTTGGCCTGTCCTAATTGGTCAAAAATGTCGGTGATTAAGGGAAGCGGGTACGCGTCGTTTACAGTCTTTTCATTCAGCTTCCGGTAATCGACTACCATTCGCCAACGTGTTTCGCCTGTTTTTGGGTCCGGTGTTTTTGGCACAATCCAAAGTGGGCTGTTATAAGGTGAGGAGGACGGTTCAATGATGTCGTTTTTAAGCAGTTCCTTTACTTGCCTTTTCATTTCCGCTTTAGTGGATTGCGGGCATCTATATTGTCTGATGTTAACTGGTTCGTCGTCTGTGGTTTTGATCCGGTGTTTTACGACCTTGGTGGACCCTAACTTGTCCCCTGGCAGGTGAAATTGATGGGGGTATTCATAGACTGTGGCTAAAATACTCATTTTTTCCTCATCATTCAGTCCCTCCAAAGCAAAGACTTCATTCAACTTCTTCAGTCTCTCTGCCGCTGCTTTGTTCCTGTCTATACCAGGGTCTAGGTAATCAAATTTTTGCTCTATGGGGTTTATTTCGTAGAAATTTTCCAACTCGACAGGCGGAATTGTGATGTTAACTTGGGTTTTTGTTGAGTTTACCGCAAGCACCTGCACAAATCCGTCTTTTTGGGTTACTACACACTCACCGAGGTAGACTCCTGCTCCTGTGTCCATCCGTTTCATGTAGCCCTCTTCCAAGTTTTTATTAGTGACGGGAATTTTGATAAATTTCTTTGCTCGAGGTGGTAAGTCGAAACTTGGATACTCCATATCACGAGAGAACGGAATTTCCATGTCACCTATTATGAGTTTCGCATCCTGAGCTCTTAAAAAAGGTACACCTAAAATTCCATCCTCTTTAATAGGGAAAGAGTCGTCTACGACATGCAGCTTGGTAAATACGTTTTTGAATGCCATTGTCACTTCTCCATACGTCCTAACAAGGCCTTTTCCCACTCCAGTAATGTGGACAACAACTTTGGTGTTTACGACTGTATCCGGGTCTAGGGCGCTTTCTTTTATTATGTTTATCTGCGATCCCGTGTCAAGAAGCATTTGAGCATGTTTATCCTTGAAACAATTATTGTCCACTGTTACTGTTGGTAGTTCTTCTTTTGATTTTACTTCGATGTTGTAGTAGACGTGGTAGACTGTCCTGTTGGCGGAATCACGATTGGGGCGCTACTTGACCCGCCGGTTTTTGGGGCGCCGTTTGTGTCTAAATCGTCTTTCCTCGGCAGGTTACTTTGGGTTGCTGCGGGGAAGGGGAAGGGGGTGGTTCTGCTGTTTTCTTTGACGCTCTCCTGTTTGCGTTTCCTGTTCAATTCTAGCTCTTTTCTCTTGTTCTATTAAGGCATTTACATTGTCTCGGCCATGAAGCTTGTAACAGTGGCTAGCGTTATGCATATCAGACTTGCAGTGTGTACAATAGCGTCTTGCTGGCTAGTGAGGGCAATTTTGGCGTACGTGGTCAGGACTTTCACAAGTGTAACATAGCCTCCTTTTTGTACCAGCCGCCCCTGCGGCATAAACACGTGCAGTTTGTGTTGTATGTATCGTCTGGGCGTTAGAGTGCTGATTTCTAGAAAATGCGTCAGGGGTGCTCATTTGGACATTCTGCGCGTTATGTACTTGATTCCTAGGTGGATTAACGGCGTTTGTTTGGTCATTTCGTTCTTGGTTTCTGGGAGGAGGATAAAAGGCGTTTGTCTGACCATTTTGTTGCTGGTACCTAATATTTCGTTTTTCCTGTTCTTTAAGTTGGTATTCTCTTTCTTCGGCCCTCTTCAGTGCTTCAGAAAGTGGCGGGGGTCTAGGTCTTATTACCGTGTCTCCGATGTACCGATGGAGACCGAAAATGTAGCTATCAATTGCCTGCATTCGGGCGTTCTCCGTTGCCCACTGCAGCTGTCCCCCCTCATATTGTATTTTTGCTGCTTCAGTTGCCTGATACAGTAGATCCAGTACTCGATTATGGTACGCTAGCACGGTTTCACCCCTGTGTTGTCTCAGGTGGTCCATCTCGCTAATTAGGCCGTTGTAGGTTTTCTTTGGCTTATATGCCCTATCCAGACATTCTACAATCTTCTCAAAGGTAAGATCGCTTGCTGGGATGAACCTTAAATGGTTTCTGGCCTCGCCAGTGATTTTATTTTTCATAAGTCTGACGAAGGTTCTCTTATCACCGGCTTTCAAGCGGTTGTAGGTATCTGTGCAGTCATCAATGAACTCCTTGACCGGCATGTTAGTCCCATCAAAGTTTAAAAGGAGTGTCGTAGCTGTTTTGAGCGATGTGAAGTCTGAAGCGTCAGGTTGTTGGTCCAGCCCTGCTGCATCAGATATATTCCCTGTAGAAACCGGGGTTTGTGGCCTGTTTTGGCTCAACTGCGGAAAGCTCACAATGGGCACAGATGAAGCCTGGGAACTTGGAGTTGTCGGTGACCAGTAAGCTGTTTGTTCAGGGCAGTTTGGTACATCTTGCCTGTTATGAGTATTTTCTGATGAGAACCGGGGTAGATGTGGCTGAAAGTTATTTTGTCCCCGTTGATCTATGTGAACGCTGCTTGAGTTGCATTGGCTAGTCAGATTAGGGTTGAGGTTTTGTTGCGGTTGGTACAGGCAAATCTGTTGTTCTTGATGAGTGATATTTTGTTCTTGTTGGGAAAAGGTGTGTCGTTGTTGCTGGGGTAAAATATTCTGCTGTTGTAAATGTAGAAAGTTCTGTTGTTGTTGAAATAGGGTGCTTCGCTGCTGCGGGGACATTGTACTTTGCTGTTGCTCGGGTAGAATATTTTGTTGCTGAGATGAAGAATTTTGCTGATGTTGGGCTAAAATGTTTGGTTGATGAGGTAACCTTTTCGACTGTTGCTGAGATGAGGCTTCTTGTAAATGCGGGGCTAAAATATTTTGCTGCTGGGGTGCAATACTTTGGTATTGGTCGGACGAAATATTTTGCAATTGTCTGGGTAAAATATTTTGCTGCAAAGGTAAAATGTTTTGCTGATGTGGGGGCAGAACAATTTGTTGTTGAGATAAGTTGTTTTGTTGTGACTCCGGGGGAATATTTTGCTGTTGCAAGGGCAAACCAATTTGCTGTTGAAATAAATTATTTTGCTGTAACTCCGGGGGAATATTTTGCTGTTGCAGGGGCAAACCAATTTGCTGTTGAAATAAATTATTTTGCTGTAACTCGGGGGGAATATTTTGCTGTTGCAAGGGCAAACCAATTTTCTGTTGAAATAAATTATTTTGCTGTAACTCCGGGGGAATATTTTGCTGTTGCAAGGGCAAACCAATTTGCTGTTGGGGTGAATTATTTTGCTGAGGTTCCGGGGGAGCATTTTGCTGTCGCGGGGGCACATTGTCGTTCTCATTACCCGTGGCTAATCCAATGGCCTGACTACCCTCGCCCTGTCCCACCAGTTTGCGATTTACATTACTAATTTCGCCAGCGCGGCGTCGGCCTCTACGCGTCTGTACCATTTTAAAAAAAACGCACCTAAAGTCGTGAAAAGTCCCAAAAATTCTCCTACTCAACCGTAAGAAGGGGCTTTAACACAAATTTAACCTGAATTGTTTTTACCAGAGTTCTTACCAAAACCAGAACAATTTAAAATGTGCTTTCTTTTGAAAAATTTCAAAATATTTAAAGGTATATTATGATTAAAACTTGCTTATACCTGTCTTTCAATTTTAAATTATTAATTTCAAGTTTAAGACTGTTCAGTTGTATTACTTACATGTGTATATATTATCAAACACGAGCCTTTTCAAGAAAGTTCAAAAGCAAAAGGTTCAGATTTCGAAATTTCAATAATTTCGAGGTAACTATTAACGCACACAACTTCAACCCAGATGATTAATTTCTAGATAGAAATAATTAAAATATGTTGCTGACTGATATAGACGCTTAAAACCAAATTATGTCACACTGTCGGAGTTTTCAATTGAACATACTAACCATAAATAGATATAACTTAAGTATAAATACCTTATTTTCTTATTCTAAAAACCTGAAAATAAAATATATTTATGCTACGAAGGCTGCGAATTTTTATAATTTAATTATTTATTTTTACTTTTATACGCAGAAAATTTATTACGGTTTTACTTCTGTTTTCCTTTATCAATAGAAAAGGGTCAAAGTAGGTCGCAAAAATATAGGAATGCTTCTGTTAAAGATAAGAAGAATTATTTAAGTTTTTCTATTCAAAATGGGTCTTCTAGACTTGATTCAATTTTGTGCAAAAAAAAAGAAAGAGAAAACAAAAAAGGTCCTAACCAGAAACTCGAGCCTCGTAGTAAAAATATATTGGATTAGGCCGAAGAAGAGCTGTTTCCCCGCTGTACTGGTATGGTGCGCGTGGCAAGATCGGAGTTTCTCTTTTCTACTTCGCTGTATCCGCTGTCCCTCCTTTCAGCTCGGAGATCGTGCCGCGCCGTCGTGATGCGTTGTACGTAGTATGCCACAACGGTATTACCCTGCCGCTGAGCCCGCGTCTCGTTAGTTGTGTATATTCCCGAGCCCGCACTTGCGCAGTTGTATATTCTCCCTTCTTTCGATGCCTCTCAGTCGTTTGGTGCGCTAAACTGACACTTACGTATATTGGCACTCGAAGTGCTAACTTTTCCCTCTATCGTAAAGGCGTGTGCGCGGATATCTCTCTTCTCTTCCTCGGTGTGCTTTTAGTTTTGTCTCTCTCGCTCACGTTGTATAGAGTCTCTTCACCTCTTACTTTCTGACGCAATCCGTTTCACGTGGTCGCGCATTGGTGCAGTACCTGTATACACCGTTTGAACTCGAAAGAAATGCACTTTTGTTCCACTGTTTTATTATTATTGTCCTTTAATTTTTTTGTATTTTTGCGAACAATTTTCACCAAATCTTGGGTTATTATGAGTTACGGACGATATTTCCACGCACTGGCCGGTGCAATTTTAACCCTTTGTAACTTTTAAAATTTTCCGTATTACGGCAAGATTTGCACACACTGACACCACTGTCACATATGTCTTTTTATGCCCCGGAAACGGCGTGCATCGGTAACGGCTGCATTCGGGTTCGAACGAGTTCGGTTCACTTACCGTACGCGATAATGCAATTATCACGTTAATACGGAATTAATCGGTATTTCTCGTAAATGACACTTAAGTAGCGGTAATAACGGCTCATAGGTGACTAATTACTAATAAATGACAAACACGAGGTTTCGAGTAATTACTTAGACAACACTTTATTAGAGGCACTATCCTGGTCAGAGGTCCGCGGGAGAAGAAGGAAACAGAAAGGGAGTTCGGGGGCCCGATGGCTTTGTTACAGAGTACAAATGAAAAGGAAGGGGAAGGAGGCATTATACATCTTGCCATAATATGCCAAAAAGTCAACGTCCTTATATAATTCGATCAAAGCTCGACCAAGCATATATCATGTAGCTACCAAAAGCGCGCGATTCTTACATTATTAGAACGTTGGCTACTTTCCTGCGCATTAACAATCCTGCACTGACATGCGCGTGTGCGCGTATGTCGCATCTGATACAATGGAAGAGGTCACAATTATCACGGATGGCGCTGCAGCACATTTCAAAAACCGATATCGATTTTTCGAGTTAGGATGCAGGAGTCACTTGAGCGCGAAATGGATATTTTCGGCAACTGGACATGGAAAGTGCTCCTGCGACGGCGTTGGGGGACTTTGCAAGCATTACGCAATGAGACACAATTTGTACATGAAAGAACTTGATTGTGTTAAAAATGCGAAAGATTTTGTTGAAAAAATTCAACAATACACAGACAAAACTAATTGACTTTTGTTGGACACTGAGAAACTAGACAAATTTAGAACGTCGAAGGAGAAACGGTGCACCAATTTGCCGAAAGCAACGGGAATTCGAAACAACCATGGCTAGAGAGTAGTTGAAGAAGAGCAGCCCGAATCTGATCAGGTAAAATTTTGACACTACATGAGAATATATATATATATATATACATCTTGATTTAATAATATTTTCTGAAGTCGAAAAACGAATTGCATCATGTAATTTTTGTGTCTTATTCAATAAAAATTTTTGCAAATGGCAATTGTTTCTTATAATCTTCGAAAATATTTGTGTTTTGGGTTAATAGACTATTTCGGTACTATGTTAGAAACACCAGCTAGTATTTTAAATAAACAGTTCAAAATGTTGACCCATAAAAATTGAGTATAAAAATTTGATTGTTAAAAAACAAAAATGAAGCTGACAGCTTAAATACTTAGAAAATTACAAATTTTTTACATTAATTTGAGATTTGTCGGAACAAGGAAAAATTTACTAATTCGTATTTCTTTGTTACAAAAGTGCAAGAATAGCGTATATATGTATCTCATGTAAAATTTTCCTAGAAATCTGAAAAATATGAATGGGACCGTCCATAAAATGCGTAACGCTTTTCTGAGAGGTTTCCAACCCCCCCTTTCTCCTCTCTCGTAACATATCGTAACATTTTGCACCAAACCCCATCCCCTACCTTGCGTACGTAACACAATAAAAAATTCTTCGTTAGGTTAAATTATAATATAATAAATTATACAATACAAAACTTCTGCTAGATATAAATACAAGTGAAATACTTGATAAATATATATAAAATGAGATTGTGAATACGTTCAAAATTTCAAAGTCTTTGTAGTCCGCGGCTTTGTAAAACTTTATTTACAACATGACAAGCCGCGACGGCAATCAGAACAATTTTCATAATAATATTAGTACTTCGATTGTAAGAGTCAAACGGATTTTTGAAAAGGAAAAATAATATGTAACGGCATCAAACAATCTTGTGGTATGTAAATACAGAATTTTTTCTTCAATGCTAATGAATGTTACGTAACATTTGAATGACCCGCCCCTCCCCCTTCAAATATTGGTAACATTTCATAACGCTGGGCTAAACCCCCCCCCCCCTTTCGGTGTTACGTATTTTATGGACGGTCCCAATGTGGGTCTGAATCACGGCACAAATAGCGGGAGAATTTGAATTAAAATCTGTTAAAATGCATTGGGATTGCAAAACTGGACAAAATACTCTTAACTGAGATAAAAACTTTTATTATTTTTGCACGTAAACTTGGTAAATACCTGGGTGAAGCATACACTCCTTATGAGAAATTTTCTGAAGAATCCGGAAAAAATGGTCCCAGCGCTCGATTGCGCCACGCTTGGCGGAAAAATTTGAATTTTTAAACGTTAAAACGTCCCAAAATTGCAGAAATTTGGGGAAGCCGATAAAAATTAATTTAAGAGGTGGTGCTACTTCTAGCATAGCTAAAAACATAGGTTTTTATGACTTGTAAGACATATGAAAATTTCACGCAAATCGAAAGCGGTTTCCCTAAAATATTCGCTTTTTAAATTTTTTCGACTTTTTTTAGTTTATCTGCATTTAATCACGTGACATTACTAGCAGATGGAAACAGTGGGTGGCATCTGAATGTTTATAAAATTCCGCACATTCGAAAAAAATTTTTCCAAAAATGGTGCAATAGAAGACAAGATATGGGCATTTAAAAAAAAAGCAAAATTTTTATTTCAAAAAGTGCAAAAAAATGAGAAATTTTATATTTGTCCGGGTGAAGCTGAATATTTTTTCTCGTCGGAATAGCGTTCAAATATGTTTGTTCACATGTTGAAGAACCACCTTGTAAAATTTGGAGTCGATCCGAGACTTTTACCCGGAATGCCTGGGTGAGTTGAGATGGACTGAGTCAAATGCAATAGTTTGCAATTATTGAAAACAGGTCATTCATCACATCTTCGTTAATAACTTTCAAATTGCAGAGAAATCAAAAATTGGATGTACAATCCTTTGATCTTGCTTTACTTTGAAAGATATTGAATAGGTTATTAACTGAATGATATTGAATTGGACGTTATCTATACGTTAATCCATTCTGAAAAGTTTTATATCAATTCCAGTAAAGTTTTCCGTAGAAAATTTTGATCGCGTGGCTCAGATATATGAACAACGCTGGGAAGTCAAAAATATCACTGCATCATTTTGAAAA
>WUQG02008374.1:0-12000 GCA_011317285.2 Androctonus mauritanicus
GTCTATATCTGTCTTATTTAGCTTGATTTATGATCCGCTATCGGAATGCCTTGTCCTGATACGATAGGGTTTGTCCAATCCACCTCCCGAGAGATTTAATGCTCCAAATAATTGGTTTCTGCAGGTGGATGATGTTTTATCCAGGTGGAAGGTCCCCTATGACGATTTGATATATCCTCTTGTTAAATCCGTTTTAATTTTATCGCTTAAGGCTACTCTATTTAAATGTGAATTATATGATAATGCTGCTGCTGCTGGTCTTTATCATATTTTGATAGAATGCACTCTTTAGTTACACAATTTTTATGTTACAATTTCTGCTGTTCGGTTTCTGTCATTATTTGAATTTTATTTTTCACAAGTAGTTGGTTTATTATTTTCATTCATTTTATATTCTGATTTATTATATTCACAAACGAATTATTTCAGTATTTTCAATGACAATCCCAAATAAAGTGTTAAAAAGTACGGTAAGTTTAAATACAAAACTTCTAGATTCTAAATTCTAGAAATTTTAGAATTATTTATTATATTGAGAAATAATAAACACTTGTCGTGAAATTTATTAATTCAAAAAGTAAGCGATTTTTCTTTTCACAATATTCCAAAAAAAAAAAAAAAAATTATGAATAAAATTGAATATTCAATAAAATATGATATTCCGATTAGGAAAGTTGTTGTCTTAAACTTATATTTAATTTTCAATATTATATTGTTGCATTTAAAACCAACATTAACATTTATTCTACAAATAATAAAAATCTGCAAGTATATTTTTGAAATTTTCATTTTTAACAATTATTAATACTTTCTTTATTGAATTTTCAGTGAAGTTCATTGTTTTGATATTTCTGTCTGAATATGCATTATTTTGCAAGTTATTTTTTATTAACAAAACTTTTTTTATAAAATTTCCTTATTCTAACATTTTATATTTTAATTTAATGTAGACTATATTTTATACTCTGTATAATTAGTACAGCGAAGCTAAGCAGCGAAGACAGCTTTATAGGTAGAGAGACGAATATTAATTAGTAAAAATTTAAATCGATAAAATATTACATTTTTGTTTAGAATGTTTTTTTTATGGAAATTAATTACAGTATATATAATATTTTCGAATAATAAACTCGAGATTGACGTTTGTAAGGAATAAGTAAGAAAATTGAGAGAGTAAAGAATAAGTTTCCATTCTTGACATGAATGCAATTAGGAGTGAATCACGATTTCGTTAATGTGCATCTTAGTAATTATACTGCAACTACTCGGTGTACGGTGTAATACTTGGTAATGACCTGTTACTGTTGCGAATTGTGAAGTATATAATAAACAACACCTAAACAAAGTTCTGGAAAAAAGCTGGTGGAGATATAATTGTCATTATAATATTTGAGAAAAAAATCCAAATGTAGTGCAATAGGTAATTATATTTGCTTAAAGATAATTATTAAAAATGAAATAAAATTTATGATTATTTTTCAAAATTTTATTATTTGTCCAATCCGTGAGAAATGTCACTTCTTACATTTGTTCAATTTTTCATTATTTCGATGTTTATCTATTAAGTGCTACGAATGGAGAATTATAAGAGGCGAATGCTTCGGGCAACATCTGCATGTATTCGCTATTCTCCTTGCAGGAAAATTTGAAATTATTCATAGTTTAATCAAGTTTGTGGAAGCCAAATGAGAAGAGGTACTAAAATTTCGACGTAATACGTGTCTGATCGTATTATATAGCAGAAGGTACTAAATTACAAGTACAGTAGTAGGTATAATCATTGAAGTTTCTAATCCCCAGAGGAGGAACGGCAATACGGAAGCAATTTTGAGTAGGAATTGGTGTCACATTTGTGATAAATGACACTGATGTCGACTCTCTCGTTTCTTTGTTATACTTTCTACAACCTTGTTAAGTTAATTATTCTCTGTCGCATCAGGCACGCTATTACCAAAACACTAAAAGAGACATTACCAGATTAAAAATACTCGTAATAAACTGAATAGAAATTCTTCTAATTATTTCCATGTTTAAGTCACAAAAAGCCGTTTTGAAATGGACAATTTGCCAAAAATTTAGTGAAACTTATTGTCTATCCATCAAATTTTGTTTTAAATTTTCCGTTTTAAAAAATTTAAGATCTAAAATATTGGATAAATTTCGAGAAAAATGCAACGAAGAATTTCAAAGATTTAAGATTTAAAACAAGTAATCAGATCCAGTTTCTATAGTCTTCATTAGCATGTTAATTATCAAACTCTGAGTTTTAATTATTTCATGGATAGCTTAAAATAAAAAATATATGTTGTCTACTTTCGAACAGAAATACCATTAATTTCGAGGATAAAGATTAACGACATTTAAATACGATGCCATTTTATAAAGAAAATAATAAATTATTTGTGAATTTTAAAATTTCAAAACCAAGTCGAAATTAATTCCAAAATTAATGCGCTTAAAGAATTAAAGTAAGAGAGACGTACGTATATATAAATCTAACCATCAAACGAAGAATTTACATAATTATGTTATTGTTTAACATGTAAAAGCGTCTTCCACAAAATGAATTTCGATGGCAGAACATCGTAAATGTAGAAAGTTTGCCAACACACTCGCCACATTAAGTATAGTTTAGTTGCCAAAATAGCCACAAGAAACGGCCTCGTAATACTGTTTATCACTGACAGAAGACATGTTTAGAGCTAGAATTTGTTATAATCTTTATGGTTTATGAAATCCCTCGTAGTTATGATCTTGTAGTACTTAGTGGAACGCGTTTGTTCGTGTTTACATAAGAAATACTTTTCCATCATAAAAATTACCGAAAATATCGAACTGCGGATCTTATTTAGAAAATAGAAATTTTATTCATTTTAGATATTTTTTTTATTAGAAAAAATGTTTAGTAGTTTCTCCAATACATATTTCAGCCAATATAATTAAATTAAAAGTGTACAGTATAAAATTTCCCGACTTAATCTAAATTAATATACTGTATATTACTTTGAAAACAACGAATATATTCCGAGGCAATAATTTATTTAGCTTTAAAATTATTAAATAAATAACTATAGACAAAATGTTTGTTCATTATTAATTTTTATAAAGATATTAAGTAGCATCTTTCTCGGTTAAATATAGCCTAAGTTAGATACTATTTAATATTTTAAAAACAAAATTGTCTGCATGTTGTAAAGTACTCGTTCATTAAGAATACTCTGTTTGGATGTAACGAATTAATTATTATTATTATTAATTTATCTTATTCAAATATATTTGGAATACAGTTAAAAAATTACTAACTATGTTATTAAAATCTGTCTTATTGATTTCCGTAAGCTAAAAAAACTGCGCTCTAAGAACTCGGTAATTATTGAGTAATTTTTAATCAAGCCAAACTGAAAATACAATCTTTTAGCCATATTTATAATTAAGGAGACAGAAGAGCAAATTAAGTCTGTTTATTTGAAAGTTGTTGGCAATAAGAAATTTTATAAGTTAGTACCGAATTTGCCTATTAGAAAAAAGTTGTTTCTTTTTCAGTTTTTTAATGGTGATATCCAATTTTTATTTGGTGAAACTGTGTTGTTGTAAAGTGGGGCAAAACGTCAAATGCTGTTTCTTTGACATCGGGTTAATTAATTCTGCCAAGCATTTCTCTATGCGCTTGGCAGATTTGTTGGACCAGCTGTTGACCGAGTGCAGGTGACATCTAAGTGGGATTCGACAGCTACAATTGCTTGTCATACTCTGCATCTTGGCGTTTCCTTCCGAATTCATATTCTTTTCATACAAATGTATATTAAATAATAATTCGCCAGTAATAACTTCTACTTTCAGACACTTGAAATATTAATATTTTTAGTAGGTGCATTCCACAATTTTATTTTATACAAATTATTTTACTATAAATTTAAATGGTGAAATTAAATACGCTAATTATTTTAAGTAATATTTATTTATTATTTATAGAATTTTAAATCCGCTTAAAAATAATTTGCATTTTTAAAAATTCTTTAAGCTACATTTTCTCCCGCCACCAAACGAAATTTAAAATTCAAATTTAAATTGAAATAAAAAAATTTCAAATTTCGCACGATTTTTAATTTAATTATTATTTACCTTTCTAGGCGAGGAAATAAGTTTGCCTTTAATCACTGTTCAAAAATATATCAAGAAATTATATTTTTTATGCGAGTGGTCGTCTTTTAATTTTAATCTTAATATTTTCCAAATTTATTTATTTTTTCGAAGGTACACAAAAAATAAAACGAAATAGATGTAGTCTCGAAATTGCATTCCCCACACAAGTAGGAAATGAAAATTCGATTTACTTGTTTTCACCAATGTCTAGCTTTAACAAAAATGAATCATTCTCGAAGGAACATCGAGAATCCTCCAAAGAGCGAGAAAGTTAGTTGGAGATGACTTCGGGACATCCGAGAGCATTTAAAAGAACATTGGATCATTACGACGAGTGGCAATTAGATGTTTTGGAAACAGCTAGTAGTTTATATTTGAAGACAAAACAAGAAATACAGACAAGATATAGGCTAGCGATACGAGAATATTGGATTTTAATTAGCTATCATAAAGCTCTAGTAACGATATGTTATGCCCTCGACGTCTTTCAAGAACTGTCGTGGCATTACACGACTATTAACAGTTCCAAGTAGAGATGCAATTAGTCTTTTGTCAGAATCACTTTGGACAATGCCAGAATGTTTTATTAATTGCAAGATTTATTAAGTATTTTGCGTCGAGTAGAGCGGAAGTTTTCTGCGCTCTAGCTATACGATTCGACAGAAAGCATTTTTGAATAAAACATTCGTGTTTTAAAAATCTAGATTTTTCACGCTGAGTACAGTTGCGGCATTAACGCTTTTTGCTAGCAATGCATATTGCTAAGAAATTTCGCAAATTAATCCTTAACAATGAAAATTTTTAACAAAAGACATTTTATTATTTTACTCGAATTAAAATCGCAAGTGATATTATAATAAATTGATTACTGCCAATTTGCAAAACATGATCAAAAAATAAAATTCATTAATTTTACGGAGAGAACTTTCCGAGAACTCGACACGATATTACTAATGAAATGTCTGGACTTTCTTACAACAAAGTATAATTTTTTTGTTTGTACAGTTCTGGTTTGACCCCGAGGCTAACGATACAATTGAGAAACTTTTGTAGACTTGTCAAGATGTTGATAATTGCTTTTCGAATGGTACAAAGAAGGCAAAAAACGATGCTGTAGTCAGACGAACAAACCAAAATTGACAGTCATGATCTATAATCAATTGTAACGTTTTGACTAAACTTATAATCGAGCAAAATCAAAGCAAATAATGAATAAATAACCCGTTTTCGAGCAGGAGTGCTAGGCCTTATCATCGAAGATAATAAAGCCTTTCTCTTTGGTGGATAACAATACTGTCCTGGTGCTGTTTATAAAACCTTCATTTCCTGAGTGTAATTACGGTAGACATTCGTGCTTCGCTTCAACTCATTAGCTTGAGTGAAATGCCGAAAGTAAAGGCTGTTGAAAAACCATCGATTAAACTCCTAGTTGAGTAAGAGCGCAAAAAACTGTTTCTAATCAGGAAATGGGCACGGAGGTTGTTAGTCGAAGTCTCGAAGTAACAACACGCAACAAACGACAAATCTTTGGAGTTCTAAGATAATTTTAAATTTTCGTTTTCCTCTTTCGCATTGAAACAAGGCAAAGAATCTTAGAAAAAGAAAAAAAAAAATACTTTTGCTAGAATCAAACCGAAAAATAGTTCATTCGAGTGTATCATTAAGCGAAAATTTCCTAACCATTAAAAAAAATCCTTAAGAAAAATATTCGGATTTAATTTAACAGATTTTTGAATTTACTTATTAAATTTTGGTAAATTTTCTTTTCTAATATACGCATTTTATTCTTACTGTTGGCTTACACAAAAGCGTAATAAACTCCATTAATACGCTTCAATAGATCAGCATTAATATTAATATTATTCGATGTAAATTTCATGTTAATAATTAAATTTTAAACTTATCTTTAAACATGTAATTGTATTTTGCTTCTCTAAAATATATCCTAATCAACTCGACTTTTGCTTTTTATTTATTCATCGCCTTCTGTTAATAGTTCTATATACAAAAGTTTCTATTTTACAATTTAGATAAAAGCGTGAAAATTTAATTTTTACTCTGCATTTCAGCATGTTTTACTATAAAATTAACTCTAACTTCGTTTAATCGTAAACATGGCTAAGTAGCTGAATTAGAATATTCTTCGAAATATCTGATCCTATTTTCATTTAATATATAATAATAATAATAAAGACATAAAATTATAGTAGTACAAGTACATACTTTATAAATTAATTATCGACTGAAACTGTAAATCGAAATTTCTAAAAAAATACTGATAATTTGGAGAAAATATTATAAAAATGAATTGGTTAGGTCTTGGATTAAAATTTGTTGTTTGATCTTCGAGAATTTTATCCATTTAGAATTTTGATTCAATAAACAATCTTACACCAGCAAACTTTTATCAATAATTTATAAAATAAAGCTCTTAATAAAATACAACGCTGGTAAATTTAAAGTTTTCTCTGAAAAGCAGAAAAAAGGAAAATGTTTTATTGTTATCCATCTAAGATTAACACGTGGCTACCAAAATACATCAAATATATTTCGGATGACAGTCTCGAAATTTAACACTCGAATACTATTTATATTCTAGTTATTCTCCTTCATCTCGAAAGGTCAGCATCACGCATTACGTCATTTCTAGTGCATGTTGAGAAATATTTATTTTTTGTTGTTCAGAATTGAATAAATAAAAAAAAATAAAAAATAGGATAGTTATTAATAATCACAATAAAAATACTGCATTGCGCTGAAATTTAAACCATATTGAATACGATGATTAAATAATAAATACTAATCAATAATTTATGATTAATATGATACTATATACAATTTTTATGATTTAACACTGAATATGGTACGAAAGTATGTGTTACCTCATACCTGGATAAACATTTGATTTTAAACGAATTTCTTATTCTATAATACGTTAATCTAAACCTATGTTAACATGAGCATTTCAGCCAAATGAATTAAATATATATCCGAAATAAAATAAGCGAAATTAATGAAATGATCGGTTTAAACTGGAAAAATCACAAAATTTATTTTAAACAATAAATTGATTGAGTTATAAAATTAAATGCCGGAAGCTTTAAGAAATTTTTTTTTTTCGAAAATAAGATCTTGTCTTATTTTCGAAAGAACTGTTGATTTAATTTATTGACATTCCTTAATAAACAATAAATATTATAAGCGATTATAGTTTAAAAGTGGATTCTCTCTTTTTCAAAAATAAAAAAGTTTGAATGATTTACATTTTTAAAGTAATATAGATAATTTTTATAGTTTAATTTACCATGAAGAATATTATAGCGTATTTTTCAATTTAAAATCAGTTATTTAAACATCACTATCACTAATCTAAGCACCAATCACTACATTATTATATTATTACTTTTTCTTTTCCGTACTGAAATATCAATATTGTTTACTCAATAAAACTGATTTAAATAATAAATTTTTCATTACGAAAACTCTCTTATCGACATAATTTAATTCTTTATATACAAATATTTACTAGTTTTTTATTTGCTAACTTAAATTGCACAATAATAACAAAATTATTTCATAGCTATTGTTCGTGCCTAAACAATTACCAGTTTAATTTGTGAAACTGAAACTTAATGCCAGATCAATGCTAAAAATTTTTAGTATATTGTTCTAATTTAAAATTGACAAATTTTATGATTAAATGTAAATGTTCGAAAGTAAGTCTGGATAAATTTAACATTCTGAAAATAATAATCAGATTAAAAATTAATTAATGTATAGCTATTTTGTAATCTGCATTCGATAGTAGTATAGTAAAGTAGAATAAAAGACTCAGTCGACTTGGAATATTAAACAATAGTACTTTTTTGTCATTAGTGACAGGTGACAGACCTGGTATGAAACGTGATTGTGTGATAAGTCATTGTATTGCAGACATGTTTTGTGTGAAAGCTTCGAATAATACTAAATTCAGTATGATTCAACGTAAGTTCTTGAGCTATTTGATGTTATCGTTATTTTAAGAAACTGTATCAAACTTTCTGAATGACAAATATCTAGCGATTATTATTTTGCTTGATAAAACTTGAATAGAGTACGAACACAGATGAGTTTTCATTATCTCAGTTCATACTGTAAGGAGCACTGTTTAGTTATCTGGTATATAATACTGTGGGACAAGATTACGCTATTAATGATGGGGCAAAATACGTAATGGGTATTCATTCTATCATCACTAAAAGTTGGATTGAAATATAAAATGAATTATAAAATGTTCGTTTTAAACTTTAAAATAAAAACTTTTATTATAGTATTTTAGAAATAATAAACAGAAAACAAACTAGCCAGTACAATACAACTATTACAAACAAGAAAAATTAAAATTGAATAAATAGTCAAATTTTGACAAAATTTTATCTTACTTATGTGATTCTTTCATGATTCCTAATGACAGTTTATATGTATATGCATTTTTTCATGAAATATTTATATGTCATAGTTTAAACTGCTGTGTAACTTTATCCCCACAATGGGGCAAGAGTATCTATTTGTTTCTTTTTTTGTAAGTAGTGTAAATAATGTAAAGTGACGTAAATAATGTCAATAATAAATTTACATTATTTACATCACATTTGAGAAAGAATATATATCCATAATCTGTTTGAGAAGATAAGTAAAAAGCATTCACCCAAATTTCATGCATATACAACTTATTAAGACAAATTTAAAACTTTTCCAACCTTAAGTGAATGAATATCAAATTTTAAAATTATTATATCGAATAAAGATATTTAAATTGTGACTATGATAATTACTAATGATCGTATATTGTTGTTGATAATTATCCATCTTTCTCGAAGAATAATTTCGATAACAACTATAAAGGAAAAATTTTTGCGAATACAAACTGATGATTACATTTAAAAAGCGTAGTGTATCGGCGTCTTTTAAATATAACTCATTTTTATCGCTTCAGTTGGACTCCTAAAAAATGAATAAATATGGTGGAATGAAAAAATTTTCACCATCCGGATAATTTAATTAAAGACATTGGATTTATTCTGTTTTCTTAACATATGATGCTCTACATAGAAATTTGTTTATTATAAGAATTATTTTTCTTCTGGTTGAAATAAGTTATAAAGTTTCTAATTTTTTGATAAAAATAATAAACATTGGTGGCCATGTGATATACGGTATTTTCTATAACGCTCCATTTGAAATTTTTTAATATGAAGTTATTATAACTATAGTTTATATTCTGAAACTATTTTTTATAGAATGTTTTATTGTATTAGATTATGTCTGTAGTTTCAGTAAAAAATTTACTTAATCATGTATTAAGTACTTCCATTTTATTAAATAATATGTGAAACAACAGCAATAATTGCAATACTCGGTTCTTTAAAAATATATTTTCCTATAATAATTAATGCAGATATATATAGTCCTTTATGTTGAGCTCTCTTCTAATGTCGTAGTTTTATGAAAGTTTCTTGCATTCCTTTAAATGATGTACAAGATTTAAGATGCTAAGATATCACGCTAAGTATCAATGATGACAGAACATTTAATTCATTTCGATTTCAAGAATCCATAACTTCAATAAAACTTCTTCAAATCTCATAGTACATATACAACAATAACGATATATAAAAAATTTATTGGAGGAATTTTTAATTCATTTTATTAAAGAAAAAACATAAATTCATTTGATAAAATTCTTGATTTCGATACTCTCTGTTAAATTATTTGATGAGAAAGAATTGCGCTGAATATTCGTAATTAAAAATATTAAAAAACTTTTTAATTTTTGATTTACCATTTTTTATAAATTAATCTGAAAACAAACAAATTCTAGAAATTATTCCAAAAATTTATGTATAATTTTCACTGGATTAAATATATATATTAATGATGGTGATCATCTTTTAATATTCATTGTATAAATAATCTTCTTTTAAAAAGATATCGAAATAATAATTTTCTAATTATTTATTTGTATTAGGAAAATACTGCAATTATTTAAAAAAATGAAACAAAATTAATTTCAACTATTTGAATCAAATTTACACGACATATTTTGGTTCCATTTTATCAATAACAATATTAATTACAGAAATTATTTCGATTTTTATGAATATAAAAAATAAGATGCAGGCATTTGATTGTTTCGCAAAATACAGTATATCGAGATTAACATCTATTTGAATACACTAAAAAGACAATATGATGCCCATCTAATTATTTTTTTCAGACATGATACTGAAATGTTAAATCTCTATCATTCGAATGCAGAATTATTGTCCTCTGTTCTATTCAAAAGCGAGAGAGAGAGTTCATTTAGTACCTTAGGATAGACAAGTCATTGTTTATGCTAAGCTAATGATCAACCGGGGACGGATTGAAAATTCTGACTCGGCCCGAGGGATTTTTTTCCCACTGAAGTGGTCCATATTAGAAAATTTTATTTGTTTATTTTTGCTTATATTTTAAAAATCTTTCACATATTTTTTTTTATCGATATAGATGGCAATGATATGATTAGCCATGATATATAGATTGTAATTTATTAGGATTATTTTAGATATCTTTCTGACAATTCGTTAGGGTGAGAGTTCTCAAATTCAGTTATAAGAAGGTGCTACAGATTTATATGATTACAGTAATTTTTTAATAAATTGTACTTTCTACCAAGAATAAAACAAAAATCATTATAGAACTGTTACGTCATTGAATTTGGTGGTCCACTATTCCATCGGACCATCGAGAATTCCACCATCCCCGATAGATCAACCCGTCCCTGTGATTAACTTCCGTTTTCAGAATTTTTCTTGATTGATTTCCTGGTAAATTTTCGTTTTATTCGATACGCTACATGTTGTAATCATTGTAAAGTACAGTATAAAATATATTTTTTAGAAATTTGATGTAATTTAATAAATACAATATACCGTGATTAATATACTATGGGCCCATATTATTGACTTATTTTTGAAACCTACATTTATACTATAATATTATTATAATCAATAATATCAAGTATAATGTGAAGTATTATTTTACTTATTAGGCTAATTTCGAATTCATAATGAAAAAATGGCTTAAAAGTAATTTTATGTATTATATAGAGTGCTTAGAAATTAAATGTAAAATATTTTAATAATGTTTTCGACATATTCATGAATTTATTCCATTTAATGAAGACTAAACTACTATCAAACAATTGAATATTAACACGTGATATAGTACTTTGATAACGGTAAAATAAATTTTTCGAGTTTTGTGTATAAATTACAGTAAGCTTCAAACATTTCAAATTAAAATTCAGCTAGAGTAATATATCTGTGCCAATTGCAACAAATGTTCATAAATAAATTACTATAACTGTATGAAATGGATATACAGTAGAACCTCGTTTATATATTTCTCACTTCTACGTTTTTCGCACTTATACGTTGTGTTTTGTACATTCTTTCGATTTTCCGTGTAAAATCATCCCACTCGCACCTTTTCCATTTATACGTTTTCGCATTGGTACGCTATTATTTTTATTCCCCAGAGTCGTTTGGTCGGGCTTATACATAAAATCTAAGAAATCTTGGCCAAATTTTTTCGACCAAGAAACAATTTTTATATTGTACATTATCTTACGAAATAGAAAGTAGAATGAATACAAAAGTATAATCAAAATCAAAACTTATCCCATCAGTCTTTCTACCCACGTTTCGTAACGTGGTGTTACACTGGAAGTAACACAACGTTACATAAGATCAAAAAAATTAGTGATGACAATATGTGTACAGTAGTTGCGTATGAAGGCTCGATCTATGAATGTAGTATCGCAACCAAAAAATA
>WUQG02008385.1:474-12000 GCA_011317285.2 Androctonus mauritanicus
AGAGACGCCGCCAGACCTTCACGGACAAGATGGCGAAACTATTAGGACGTTCTGCTATTAAAGAATACCTCGATACCGCATCTTTTAATTCATATACGATCGATTAATCCTGCAGGAGAGAATTTCATTTTTATCACAAGTTTAGTTTATATTATTACCAATAGATGGCGATAAGTGTTAGTAGTATAGGAGTATTATATGGCTTACCTGATTTCTTAACACAGATTATTTTCATATGTATCAATGATGCCACAATCCTAATGTGATGCCATTATGATTTAATAATGAGTACCGTATGCCATTGATAATTTATGACGTCGTGATGACATACGTGACGACTTGATGACATCATCATCTCGACGGCATAACGTCATCGTGGCATCTATAGTCTACTAGTTAAATTAACATTAATATTGAATACACAAAACCAACGAATCCCAAATGCTGAATAAATGTAAAAAAATGATATCTTCGGAAAGTAGACAATTTTAGTTTTATTAATCACTTTATGCATAATTATATTTAGAATTCATTATGAAATTAATCCATTATAATTATTAAAGCTTTTCATTATATAATAGATTATAAGTACAAAAATAATTGATTAATTAATTCAGAAAATTAATTCTATCTAAATTTGCGCATAATTATTTTATTTTTAGTATAAAATAATTGAATATTATGCATTAAAGTCTGATATTCATAAAATTATACAAGCTTGACGCTATTGTATTAAACAAAAGTTTATGTAAAATGATTTAATTTTTATCGTGAGAATAAAACAATTTGTATGAGATTAGCTATTTTTAATGAAAATTTTGATATCTTTATAAATAGGATAATTTGGAAGAACTGACTCATTTCGATTGAACAGAAACATTTGAAATGAGTTTTCTCGAAAAGTTTCTTAAAATCTTAAATTCTGTTTTTAATTTCATTTTTTTAAATAATTTTGCTTATGATAAAATTTTTGTTTACTGGAGTGAAAAAGTCCAAAATTTAATTGTTGCGATGCATTCTTTTATATCTAATATACGTTAAAATATGCTTTCTATGATTAAAATTCTGAATAAATTTCTAACCTCTTCATTTTATTAATGCTGTAATATAGTAAAGTTCTAATTATAGTGGAATTCTTATTTAATATAACAATAAAGTATTGATTTATTGAAAGCTTTATTTTCGTTAGTAATATGGATGACTTTTATTTTCTTTAAATCTTCCACAATAACACATTAATGTAATAAATTGGATTTATCAATCAATACGAAGTTTGGATAAGAAGTACCGATTCTGAAGTTGGAAAAATTAAGTTTTCAACCATTATCTATACAATTGCTTTAAGGCCCTAGTCGCTTTCTTTGTTAACTTATTTAAGTTCTTTTATAGAGTCTTCTACAAAAGAGGTTCGAACAAATAGGAAAGATGATTACCAGAAATGCAACAATTAATGATAAAAGAGAGGTGGAATTTAAAATTTATTATTTCCTTCAGATAGCATTTATGTGAAATTATTTATAAAAGATAAAAAAAATAATTTATAATATCTGAAATTTAGATAAAATATAAAAATTAATGTCAGTATATTTCAGTTATAGAAGAATAATAAAATTGAATTTTCAGAAAATCAATATATTCGGATATTTATAGTTGCGAATTATTTTTTATAACTTCAAAAATTAACTAACAAAATTATTTTTCATCATAACTTTATCTAAATTTGTTAAATAATGTTCCAGGGTTTCATTACGTTTTGGCTCAAAAAAAAAATACGTTATGCCTGCAAGTTAGCTTTCTTGCAGATAGACCTAAGTATGAAGGAAAGCTATCTTTACAGGGAAACATATTTTATCTTTTTTTGAGAGCACTATTAAAATGTTATGAAACAACTATTTAATAAATTTAGACTAAACTCACGATGAGAAACAAATTATTTATAGACAAAAAAAGTTTATGAGTAAATTTTAAAATTACAAAAATATTTTCTCAACTGTGAATATTATGTAAAAATTCCGATTTGATATTCTGAAAATTCATCATCCGAATGTGATATAAAAAGATTGTTAGAAAATTTTCTACAGAATAGTAAGTGAGAAAAAACGCAGATATATTTATTATCGATATCCTTCTTCGTGTAAATGATATACATTAGCATAAGATATTAGTTTCGCCATTCTCCAAAATTAGATAAAATAACGTTGCATAACGTTTTCTTGCATAACACCGTAGCAAAATCCATGAAGATTTTTACTAAAAAAAAAGAACTAAATAACAACATTAACCTAACTTTGCTTTTATCCTTACTTTACTTCTATTTTTATCTACATCATTTTAACAGAATAAGTGCTCTTAAACAAGAATTACATAACGACTATTTTCTTTGATGTTAAATAACGAATGATTAAGTCACTATATCAGAACCAATTTTAGTTCGTAACTAATTTCAAATTTATAATTGCTTTGATAAGAATTAAAATATCCAAACTGAAAATTATTATAAGTATACCGCAGAAGTATTAGATTTAAATTTAAAATATTTCATTAACCATTATGGCAACGTATGAAATATATTTTAATGCATGGTTTATATAATAAATACTAATAAAATAAATAATTATTTAGAAATTTGCTTAGTTATTCCTTCTTTTTACTTAAAAAAGTACAGTTATTTTTTCAGATTCAGATAATTTTTGAATTAACTCGACTCATGAGTAATCGAACGTCTTAATGCAATCTAAAAAATTACAAATTTAATACTTAACGTAATTTATTAATATTAATGAAAGATAATTTGATTTTTAAGACGTATTTTTGTTCTTGTTATATATTTTACTTTCCTAAAATATCACCAAACTTTAAAATAATGCGTAATATATTTTTTAAGCAAGATTTTTTTTATATCAAAAGTTGCGTGGATATTTTTTTTATTAACATTCTCCACGATAAATATACTTTCCATCAAATTCCCATTTTTTCTTCTTTGAATATAAAAAAAATGACTTTGCATACGTATAAAAGAATATGGAAACTATAATTAAAAATTTTTATGTATCTATTTCTGGTTGCATCATTTTAATAGCTTGGGATAGTTTAATAAAGTTAATTATATTTAATTAAATTCAATATTAATTAAGGCAATTCGTATTTCTTACATTATCTACCATTAGATAATTAATCATTTTAGATAATTGCGAAAAACAGTTTTAATGAGGCCAAATATATTTATTGACATGAATCAGATTGAAAATAAAATTAATGATGGTGAATATTAAAATTAAATTTTTTTTTTCCTAATTTTATTTAAAAGCAATTTAATGAGTTTAATATATATTTCGAAAATTTAATATCAAAAGCTTTTTCAAAACTGTTTTAACTAAATCATATTATATAAACATTATTAAATTTTTTTTTTGGTTAAAAACTGAAAATTGAGGTAAACTTTCAATATAATTTTCGCTTTTATTTTTAATAGTTTGCGTAGGTTAAATTATTATTTTTTAAATATTGATTGATATCTTATATTAATATTTTATTACTAACAGAATTATTTTTTATAATAGTTTAAAAACTTGAATTGAAAATTTGATTCGAAAATTTGAAAAACTTGATTCGAAATTTTAATAATTTATAATTATATACAATTTATCGTTTGAGAGGATTACTAATCATTAAAATTTTATCTTCGAAATTGAATTTTCAAAATATCAATTAAATATTTTTACATGATATTTATAGTTGAGAAAATATTTTTGTAATTTTAAAATTTACTCATAAACTTTTTTGTCTATAAATAACTTGTTTCTCATTGACAGTTTAGTCTAAATTTATAAAACAGTTGTTTCATAGTAATTTAATAGCGCTCTCAAAGGATATAATGCGTTTTCCTGTAAAGATAGCTTTTCCTTACACTTTTATCTATTCGCAAGGAAGTTAACTTGCAGGCGGAGAGCATGTTTTTCTTTGGAACCAAAACGTAATGCGACCTGGACATCATTTAGCAAATTTAGTAAACTTACGATGAAATATAATTTTTTTAGTTAAATTTTTGGAATTATAAAAATAATCTGCTATTGTAAATATTCTAATATATTGATTTTCTGAAAATTTTTTTGTTTTTTAAAGAAATGTTATGAATCACATCATTATGATGCATTTTTATTAATAATTTCTACTAACTTTCGAAATCTTGAACACATTTATTTATTGTCTGATGGCAAAAATATTCATCTCAAGACTGATAAAGCAGCATAGCATAGTAACAGTATAGCAGCATAGCATAGAAAGAAATAACAAATAAATATACTTTTTCTTTACTTTAGATAATTTATAATTGCCAGTTTTTGTGATATAGCAAACTATAGAGATGGAGAATAAAAATTATTCGAAATTTTAATTATTTATAATTATATTTTGATAGGATTACTAATCATTAAAATTTTACCTTCGAGTGCCTGAGAGAAATCAAGCGAATATTAACACAATAAAGATTATTTTATAATCCGCGAAAGAAATATCAATATTCGAATAAATATTCAATCAATATTTTTCTATAAGATACAATAAATTAGTTAAGATCGCTGAATCTAACATGTGATCCTTTCCACCATTCGATTTTTAGTTTTGAAAATTCAAAATGATCAAACTGCGTACTGCATAAGAATTAACGTAATTCGATCATTATTACGTAATAATAATCGAATTCGATTACTATTATTTAATAATATTTATCCATTATTAGGTAATAATAATCGAATTAAATACTAATAATAATCAAAATTACCTAATACGTCAATTTACGTGATGTATTACGTAATTTCGATCATTATTACGTAATAATAGATACTCTCATAAATGGCAAAAGAAAATAAGAACAAAAGAAATTATTTAATTCTTGCATAAAAAAATATGTAAGTAATTTTTATGCAACAATTGAACAATATTTTATAATAATCTTTGCAAGTAAATGGTACCGTTTTGCAGGAATCACATTTCATTCTTCTTTGCTTTTCGTCATATTTTTCGCTATTGCAATAGATTCGGAGCATGTCAATTTTCTACTACAATTCTTCCTATCGCGGTTAGACTTCGGTCTGTAAATCTGACGGAGAGGAGGTAATACTTTCAGAAGTCTGTTTGAACTAGCTTTACGATTATAGCTATTTTATACACAGCGCTGTCGAGATAACTCCTCAATGGAGGGCGTGACAGCCATTTCTGTTGAATGTCAAGAGTAAAAGTTGATGGCGCGTCAAAATCTGCACATTTCCGTGGAATTCAGTATAATAATGTCGACGCATAATCAGAAAATACCATTATATCTTTATTACGTGTCATGAATTTCAATTGTAGGGTAGAAAAGCATTGAGAAACGTTAAAAAATAAGCATTTGCAGATATTCTATGGCATAAGAGAGATAAAATTCCACTTAGGAGAAGATTAATTATAAAATTTTTACTTGATAACATGAATAAAATGGTGAGAAATTTGAGCATCGGCAATTCTCAGCATTGACGCAAATTGATCGATCGATTTTTATCCATTTCCTCTTGAAATAACGAAACAAATTTTAGTATAAAAAAATATGCATAGTTTTTTTATGATGTTCTTCACATTAGTAAGGTATTAATGACGTTTAAAATGTATTTTTTATTAACAAATCTTTAAAAAAATACTTAAAAAAGTATAGAAATAATTCGAATTAAATTACAGTAACTATTCTCGTAATTTTCCATTATCAGTTTGCAAGTTCTTAACAGTAAAAAAAAATTAAACAACTGCAAGACAAAAATTTAGTACGTTAATATCAAACAGAAATTCGAAATCGTTAATTTTGTTCTCTCTTATTAAATCGATTTTTAGAAATAAATGCAATACGATACTTCCAATTGCGATACCTTTGAACAGAATTATTACTAAAACATCTATTGTACCGCAAAGAAACCATATAAATCGATAAGAAAACAGCAACATTAATTAAGAACTACAATAGTTTATAAAGTTATGTTCCATTAATAGATACAATTTTATACCATTTAAAATCGTTTAGTAAATAACTTTTAATAAAAATTAAATAAAAGATAACAACAATTAACTTTCACTAGAATTTTTTTTTTAAATTCATTTTCTAAAGAGATTTTCGGAATCAGCAAAGAAATTGCGAATAGGTGTAGACTTAAGTATTGTCAGACATCTTACTTAATTAATGGGAATAATTTATTTTGTTTATTTTTATATTTAACGATTCTTTTATAAAAATTAAATTATTTTTAATAATAAATGAAAATTTTAACTTAATAAATTATTAAATTTGTTATTTTTTAGTTTATATTTAATCTTCATATTAAGTAAATGTAATATAAACTATATAAATTATTATAACAATATTTAAAATTGATACTTAGGCTTTAATTAATAAATAAAAAGAAAATTAATGAAAATAAAGAGATTTATAAATAAAATAAATTCCCCGTTATATTTATTTGATGTTATTTTATCCGTGATGTTTTATTGACGATTCATTCGATGCCACGTTATTTTATCGATGATGTTATGAATAATAAGTAAACCATTATCGATGCCACGAATATTATTTTACGCAAATTTATTTATTCCATGAACATAAAAGGGGAAATTCCCAAGAAAAATGATAATTATTTTTGAACTTCGATAACTCGCTTAACTTTTTTTTTTTTATGTTTCGTTAGAAATAATAATTTTTTTATTGATTCGCGAAGACATTTTTAAATTTAAAAATTAAATTTCTCGTAAGAAAATAAAAAAAAAAACTTTTTTTATATAATAAAAATAACTGTATTTATAAATAAATTATAGCAAATGAAATTATATATATATATATGTATTTAATGAAATAAATATTCAAGTATATCGATTGATTTTATTTTTGACTTAAAAATATCTAAAATAATAAGAGTTATGATGAAAGGATCATTTATAAACTTATCATAAATGAAATAAGCATTCTTGCTTCTAATCTGAAGAATTAGAAGTATAATAATTCAGAATACTGTACAGTTTTTGAATAGATAGCCCATACTGTGTAAGTTCATGAGATAAAATATTTAAAAAAGAATAAATATAGAAATTTGAGAAATGCTATTTTCCATCATAAAGTATTATTTACATTCATTTGTATAAATATCTTATAAATAAATAAATAAATAAATAATGATTCTAAATTTATCAATTTGTCAAATGTTTCATGATATATTACCCTTTTAAAAGATCGTTGATTTATAAGTAAAATGATGTTTAAATATACTCATAAAAAATCAAAGAAATTTGCTATAAATATATATATTGCAAGAAAATTGAATGTATTTAATAAATAAGAAAAAAATCTAACACTGTGTAATTAATTCATTAAAGTTTCGATACTAAAAATTTTTTTCTACTTAAATTCTAATCATTTGTAAGTTTTACACTGCAAAAAAATTTTATTTTAAATCTTGGCTATAATATAAGAAATTATACGAACTATTCTAGTTTATGAATATAATTCGTACCTAAGTTTTGTTCGTAATTCAGATACTGTTGTTATTTGCTTCGAAAACTACTGAAATAACTTTATGTATTGTGTTTTGTAATATATTTCACAGTTGTACCAATTAGAAGTTTCTTATTTCACAGATTTGAACAAAATTTTCTGATTATAAAGCAAGTTTTTTTTTATGTAATCGCCGCCATCTTGGAATACTCGATAATATGGCTAACTGATTGTGTAATTTTACATAATATTGGTTGCTAGAGCATATTGTTTAAAATTATCGAATTTTTTTTTTGAAATTTCATGTTTATAACTAGAGGAGTACGTGTACTATAATTTTTATTATTTTCTGCATAATCACTGAATTATATCAATATGACGGATTAATATTAGACAGAATAATATATGATAAAACAAAGAAAATATTTAATTTATTAATGATCATGCTTTTATTCATAACAGACTATGTAAACATCAATTTTAAGTTATTGTTTACAAAAATGAAAATCTGTTAAACTCATCAAATATTCAACATTTTATTCACAAGATTATATCGCATTATTATCATCATATAAAAAAATTCATAATTCAAATATATTTGGAATTGATTTAATACTCTTTTCCAGGTATTAAATTTGTTTTTTTAATATTCGATGAATAAAAAAGAAATTGTTTTAGTTGAGATTAATTTTTGTAAAGTCATAATGAAAAATCTAATTAAAAAAATACTATTATTTAAGAAAACATAAACATAAAGAAAATTAGAGAGATCAAATAACACACAACATTATTACCGAAAATTAACTTGTTTTGGTTTCATATTTTATCATTAAGATTCTATTAATATCATATACTTTTAATTGGATATTAAGCACTAAAACATAGATCAATATAAATCAATTTAATATTGTTTAAACGTGTTTTATACATATTTTAAATATGTTCAATATGCACTGTAAGAATTGAAAAAATAATCTTTTCTAGATATTATGTGAACTAAAATATTTAAACAATATTCTAAAAATAACCATATCTAAACATTATTTTTATTTTCAAAAATTCCCATCAGAATTCCTCTAAAATGCTTGGAACATATATCATGAATATTACTTTTCACAGGAAATCTGATGAAATTCTGAAAAGTTTCATTTTTCATATACTTGCGATTATATTGCAGACACTAGCGAAATAGCAGTCTCGCTATTTCGTTGAAACGAAAATCAATCGATTCACTAAGAAGATTATAAATTATTTTTGATTTTTGACTATTTAATATTCTAAATTTTTTTTCTTATCTTCTAATATAATATTTTTAAAAATATATCGGAATTTTTATACTATTCAGCATAAGGAAGTGATAAATAATAATAAACTATGAAACAGAAAAAGTTTATTAAAATCGAAAAGAAAATTTAAAATCTGCGAGATGTTTTGATGATATTTTACTTTAATATATGAATGAAAACGAATATTTTATATTTGTTTGTGATATTATAAGTTATAAATTTTAAAACAAAATTTGTTTATATATATATATATATATATAAACAAATATATACAGTACTGTTATATAAACAAATATATACAGTACTGTTATATATATATATACAGTACTGTATGAAATCGCAACATACCGATTTAAAATAAAAGCAAAATTTTTTTTAATTTTTCAAATTTCATGTTTATAGATGAATTTTCAAATTTATTATTCTAAAATACCGTTCACGCTTTGTTAATGTTGAGAGATGTATGTTATTACATAAACTTACAATCTATATATAATCATATTCAAAAATATTCATTCGATTATCCTTATGCGATTGGTAATTATGAAAACTGATTTATGACAAAATTAAAAAAACGATATGCATGTTGTGTAATTGAATCTATTTGGATCATTTTCTCAATGAGGTTTGTATGGATGAATATTTGAATATCTGAATCCGTTATAAGTAAACAAGCAGTTCTAGGAAGATGTAATATTTTACTTTCTGAATATATCCACTACTTTGGAATGATAAAAATATGATTAAAATTTATATCATCAAAATCATTTCCAATGATATATTTTTTTTATTGCATATCATTAAAATTCATTGAATACCTACGTATTCAATGAATTTTAATGATATTCAATGATATTCAATAAAATTATGATCTTAAATAATTATATACGATAACTTCAAAAGTTTCAATAGACATTTTACGGATACATCCCATCACAGAGTGTAGCCATAAGTTGAAGAATAGAGAATATCTTGGTAGGCATTGTAATACCCCATACTTAGCAGTATATATTGCTAAGTAGGGAAAAGCAACATATAACAAAACAGAAAAGCTAAACCTATTTACCAAATTTCATAAAAATCAATCAAATAATTAAGTTATGAGACCAGAAATTTGGAAGAAACATTTGAAATTTTGAACATTTATCATCTTTATACGGTCAAAAATAAACTAACACACTATTGAGGTCATCTTCAATCATTTGACTTTTCTATGAAATATCATAAAAATCCGAAAAGCAGCTAAAGATTTATTAAGGATAGTATCTTAGAAATTTGAATGCCCTTTTTTTAAAAATGATTGAAGCTAGAGGCTAATGATGCGATGTCTAAATCAATGGTTCTCAAGAAAAATTTTTATGTGGCCGCGAGAAATTGCTGGTGATCGCAATGATTTGAAACTTTGTGATAAAGTCGCAGAATGGAAACGTGATAAAGCATTTGCTGGCCATCTGAAGAACTATGTTCAATTGCTAGTTGCATACCTTTAGATTTTCAAGGTGGTATCCAGGATCAGCCAATTTTTTAACATTTTGATTGATCAGTCCATAATGGGGTCTGAAGTGACACTCACCATGTTTATCCTTTGTGAACTAACTTAATTCAATTAACTTATAACTATTTAACTTAACTTATTTAATGTAATAAAAATTGATATTTTTTTATGTTAACTGGAAATAAAAAATTTTTTGTCAATTATTCAGTTTTTATTCAAAAAAAGTTCATTTTTAAATAAATGATCTTTTTTGAATAAAAAATAACTAAATAACTTGAACTAAAAATTAAAGACAAGATTAATAAAAATTATGATCACTTTATTATAATTATACTTTATTAATGGCTTTTTAAAATTTATTTTAAATTTGCTGTGAACAGGATGTGGCAAACAAAGTACATATGTAAAAAATATAAAAAGACACAACAAATATTTATTTTGTAGTATATTTATTAGGATGCACATTTTTTAAATTTTTCTCAGCCACCACAATCCTGGCTTTGCTATGTAGGATATTCTACCAGGATAAAAACAACAAATATAGGATTGTTCAGAAAATAATTTTGTCTTTTTCATGAAAATGAATGAGAATTTTTTTATAGTATATAAATATTTTATTCAATTATATATTGACCATTTTGGTCCAACATATTTTGCTATCTTTCTGGTAGTAGCATGATTCCATGCTTATAGAACTTTTGATCTTTGCTTGCAAAAAACTGAACCAAGTGATTTGATTTTTAACATCCTCATTTGAATTAAATATTTTGCCATTTAAAGAATTTTGTAAAGACCAGAACAAATAATAATCAGACGAATATAATCAGATCTGGTGAATATGGTGGTTGTAGTAACATATCCCATTCAAGCTGCAATCGCTTCTGGTGAGTCATAAAACTTGTATGAAGTCGGGCATTATCATGGTGAAACTCACTATCTTTTCTGTTAATCAGTTCTGGCCTCTTCTGTTTGATGAAATCACTCAATTTGTTCAATTGGTAGCAGTACACTTGTGAATTAATTGTGGAATTGTCTGATATAAGTTCAAAAAAAATAATTCCCTTGAAATCCCATCAAACAGAGAACATCACTTTTTTTGATGAAACAGGAATACCTCACTTAGTACTATCATTTACTTATTTTTCCTTAGCACTAATGAGCTACTTAGTGCTAAGGAAAAATAAGTAACTGATAGTTCCCTTAAGAGCAGTGAGAAAGAACAATAGAACATTGTATAAGCA
>WUQG02008396.1:0-11999 GCA_011317285.2 Androctonus mauritanicus
AATTACATTAAAGCTTGGATGGAATTTCACAAATTATTTGAAAAAATATCTGTATAAAAATGAAAACCACAAAAGCCTGTCGACAATGGCTAAATGCCTAATTTTTAATTAGTTTTTAGATGCTCAAAGCCGTTTTTTAAATGATGTCTTAAAAAGGGGCTCTCAACCCAGACCAATATAAGTACTATTTCTAAATTTTTACTCATCTCTTGCTTGAAAAAATTTACACCTGAAACTTTGCAGCCATTTTTAATTTGAAATTATAGTTTTGGCCGCATAGAAATCATAAAAATATCAAAATCGAATTTTCCGCAAATATTTCGCACATAAAAATGCTACAAACAAGCTCTAACAAAAATATAAACTAGAACATTAATCATCTCAAGCTATATTATCACAAATACCGTGATTTGGCTAATTTTTTCCCAAAAGACATTGCGATCAACTTATAAAGTTTGCATGCGGAAAGAAAATACCTCGACGAATTTGTCAACAAAGTAACACATTTATAAACTGTGGTGGATTGGAGAGAGGGGGGGGGGAAGGAATGATGCGAGGCTAATATTAGATATAGTTTATTTAGATGTTGTCGATTCGAGAGGCTCGTGGTAACTGATGAGCCGTTACATTTTATAAAATTATAATTACTCTTATTACAGCAGGTGTCGCTATGCTACACTCCTCCGCTCTTAAATGACGTCTTCTTTACAACATTATTGACATTTAACATTAATAATATTTGTCGTCATAGTCACATATCTACTTTACAATGTCTATACTACACTTACAATTCATAAGTTGAGTCTAACAGTCTTTTTCTTTTCTCTCGACGTTCTTCTCACACCTGAGCTACTTTTTTTTATCTTTACATCTTTGGATAATCTTGTTTTAGTCTTTTTGTTACCTACACCTAAACATACATTCTCTCTCTCTTTGCTGACTCTCTCATCACTCACATCTATCAATTGATCATAAATATCATCATCGTTTACAGTTTCTAAATTGCAACCACTGTTTGACAATTCAAGGCTATCTTTACTACCCAATTTAACAAAGTCTTCTTCAAAGATACCTCCAACTGCTCGTATTTGATCTATATGCTTTTTCAGAACCTTACCACTCTCAAGCTTACAATCATAATTTCTAGGTCCTAATACTTTTACAACTTCTGCTTTTGACCACACAGGCTTGCTTGGTACCGTATAATCTTTTACCCACACCTTCTCACCCTCCTCGAAGATGACGTCACGGCCGCCTCCGTAATTTTCAACTTGCTTTTCTGCATTTTTTTCGACTAAATTCTCTCTTAAGAGATCAAACCGCGTACGGAGCTTGCGGCCAAACATCATCCTCGCTGGGGTTTCTCCAGTTACACAGTGCGGCATATTTCTGTATGCGAAAAGATAACGGCTTACTAGAGTTTCTACAGGTATGTTTTTATTTCTAACATCCAAAAGAGCCTTTTTTAAACTATGTTTAAAGGATTTAACTGCATTTTCTGCTGCACCGTTCGTTGAAGGATGATAAGTGGCCGAGAGATTATGCTTTATTTCGTTCATTTTACAAAATTTTTCGAATTCTTTAAAATATTTCAAATCTTCTCAAAATATATCGCTTCGTTAAATAAAATGTTGTTATAAAAGTACACACGAGATAATCATTTTTGATGAAAAATAATAATATTGCGCAATATAAATTTTAAAACGAATGATAAAAACTTGTCATCGAACACTCAAAGTATATGGCGTAGGCGTTGTCTCGAATGTGTCCAAAATAAAATCACTTCATGCGCGTCAAATTTAAAAAAAAAAAATCTTGTATCTCATCCATCCTTGTCTCATCAATGTCGAGGCGCAATCTGTCTAAAAATGTCATTCTTTTTAAAATCTATTAAAGTAGTTTGACAGAATATAGCCTAATGGTGCAAATAAACATTGCTATAACAAGAAAAATCTATAGGATTAGATAGGTTTAACTTTCCGATATATGCTACAATCAAAAATTATTTAGTTATAAAGTTATTTATTTATTTATAAATAACTAAAAAATAATCCAAATATGATTCTTGTGATAAGATAAAATTTGTAAGGGACGATGCGACTACAAATGTCTACCATTTGATTTCTGGCAGAAAGTACGAAGGAATTTCCCTTTTTTAATAAATTTAAAATTATTTTAATAATCAGGGATTGGTATTAAATTATTTGGAACCGAATTCTGAAATTTTTTCCGTTGTTATTTATTAATACTAGATGATTATTGAGCGATACGTTTTGGAAATTTTGCAAATAAATTATCGTACCAACTTTATCTCATTTCAGTGGCGGAACTACAATGCGCCTGAGCTCGCAACGCGGGGGCCCAGAATTATAAGGGGCCCAAATCCTCTTTGTCTGTAATTTCTTTATCCTTTTTTTAAATTAACAACATAATGCAATAAAAATTAAATGCACCATGAAAAGAATGAAACATTCATTGAATCAGAGAAGTGAGGTGGTAGGAGCAGTAGCCAAAAATATAGAAATAAAGGATATCATTAGAGATTTTGCAAATTTAAAATCCAGGAGGAAGAATTTTAAATACATTTTCTTTTGATAATTTTCAATTATGTTTTAAATGAAGCAATTTTATTCTTTTTTATTTTCTAATAAAAATATTTAGATAACAATTTGTAATTTTTTTGTTACAGGGGCCCGAATAATATATTGTGGGGGCCAAAATTAAATTCCACCATTGTCTTATCTACAACTTTTCACTTAAATTTTATAAAATTCGATAATGATAATCTTCTAGTAAGAGAAGCCCATCATTTAAATTTCTAGCTGTAACCATTTAAAAAGGGCGAACATTTAAATTTCTCAGATATTTTCTTAATATATCTCGAAGTATTGTTGGATTTTCATGGTATAAAGTAAGAAGATTTCTATTGAAGATAATCTCGATGACACATTAATTATTCCTTTTATCTTTAACCATTTAAAAAATGGTGAACATTTCATTTCAGAGGTTTCTCGTTAATGACTTGAATTATCTGATTAATTTTTACGAAATTGTTGTTATGGCTTAGAATGGATTAAACATAAAATACGAGACAAAAATATGCTAATAAAATACATCATAGTATTCATCATCATAGTAAAATACATCATAGTGAAAATTTCTATTGCTAATTATAATACAATAAATTTATCTTAATTCACAGTAAGCTATTCTAATGATTATATTTGCTATTGAAAAAGCACTAGCTAGTTGATGGAAATTGCCATTAAGATTTTCATATTTAAGAACTCTAAAATATCTATATACAAGGATTATACTGATACATGTTCAAGACAAAGTCTAGAAACTAGTTTGAGCGATCTAGTAGAAAGACTTTTGAAATATCAAAGATAAAAAAAATAATAATTAATGCATAAAATTTTAATATTTTGTCTGTAATAAGGACATGTCTAATTAACACTTCCTTTAGCGAAAAAATTTCCTAATTATAAATGTAATAAGTTCTTATTTTACCATTGATAGTTCCTCTTCGTATAGGATTTATAAAAGAAAGAGAGAAACCGTAGTTTGTCATTAATTAATAATAATGTTACAAAGTAAAAAGTATTCAGTAATCAAGATTCAAGCATGACATTAAATATATTAAGTCGCCATTATTCGTTACGCTATGAATTCTTCTGAAGACGGAGGATATTAAACAAATTAAACAGCTTCAATCGATTGAATATAGTCATATAGTCCTTGCAAGTCGATAATATATATTTTTTAAATATTCAATTCTTTTCGTGTCGAACGATCTTGACCGAACAGACGAAAAAGAAAATCTGTTTCAGATGGTCATCGTTAAAAAGATCGAGTTTCAAAACTCTTGAGAAGCGAACGTAAAATAACATCAAGAAAAAAAGTCTTTTCCTGGAAAATTTTTTCGATCTTGATTTTTGCATTTTAAAATCTTAAAATTTAAGAAGTTTTTTTAATAATTATTTTATAATTTTTTTATAAATACAGTATAAAATTTTAACAAAAATATCTTAACAAACTAGATATTGAACACGTCGAAATATTTTTTTCTTTTTATATTTGATAATTAATCTAAATCTACATAGACATGTGACTATTCATTAAACCGTACAGGCATTTTGCAGTTTTATTTATAATAAAATTAAGATTTTAAAATAAATAATAAATATAAAATAATTTAATGGCAATTATTATTATTAAATTATGATACGATTCTTTAGAAAAAATACTTTTGATAGAGTTGGTTCCAGTTGAACATTCTAAGCATTAGTAAAATTTAATTTAACGTGAAAATTATTTTTTACTCTAATTATTATAATAATTATTTCATTCATTCATCTATTATTTTTTTAAGAATTTTGTTTGCGGAATATTGGTCAAGGTCTGCATATACATATATATTTGTTTTTGTTCCGCTTTTTCACACTTTGAACATTAAAATTTACATATGGTAAGTATAAACTGCCATTCTTCAAATATTATATAAACATGATTAATGCTTTATCGCTTAAAACGAGGAATATGTTGCAGATTACTACGACTATAGACTGTCGAGGAATTTGTTGCTGCTGAAAAAAATAAAAATTAATTCTACTTATGTGATTCTCATTCGCAACAAAAGCCAAATTTTTCAACGATTGCATAGCTGACAAAACGGATTTACTGAATTCTAGGGAAAATTCTTTTTGTAACCATTAATAAAATTTTAATTATCAGATAGTTAATCATACTTTCAAGCGAATAAATAAAGTAGAAACAGTTTTCCAATACATTAAAGCAATTATGTGATTTTCTATTTTCAAAATGACATTCAGGTTATGATTTTTGTTGCAAAAATAACTGAAATTAATTCTTTAATCATTAATTTTATGCAAATCCTATTATAAAGTTGATTTATTCCATCCAAGCAATATTTGTTAGTTTGGAAAGCGTTTTTACAATTCCACTTCGATTTTAACTAGTTGTAGTAAAGAAAATCATCGTTACACTGTTATAAAATTCAATTTTTAAATAGCAAGTAAAATATCGGCCAAGGTCTGCGCTGCAGAAGATTTCTTTCTTTAACACATTCCATCATATTAACTTAAGGACCGAGCTAAAAAGCAAATGACCTCGATGACATCGTTTAAGAAATGTTTCTTTCAATGAAGATCTTTCTGCAGTGGAATATAAACAGTCATCTAAATTAGATTGATGTCGACATCTGTAGAATCCAAGTTCATTTCCGATCCGTAATATGAAGGTTGGATAAAATTCGAAATTTGTCGGATAGATAAAATTATAATTTGTTACACCAAAAAAGAACTATGAACTACTAATTGTTTTTTTTTTATTATTATTATTATTATAAATATTTTTCTCTCCTTTACAGTTTTGTTACCAAGAGTTTCTTCTGAGAAAATCGAAACCATTCTTTCAGCAAGGGATTTGTCGGTGTAAGAAAAAGAAGATTGGGATAAAAAGCAAATGAGTTTATGGGTCAAAATGGCCTTGAAACATTCAACTAAATAATAATGTCAACAACTCTCATTAAAACTGAATAGCGAGGGTGGCAGTTTGATGATGGCAAACGGATGGCCCCAGCTATGCATTTGTTTCTTTATTAGATGTTTGAAAGAGGTCATTGAATCACTTTATCTAAAACACACCCTATTTTAATATATTTTTTTAAACTGAACTTTTTATATATATAATCTTTAAAAAAATAATAAATAAAGAGCAAAACAAATAAACAATGGCATTCTCACACATTTATTTAACAGAAAAAGCCTTCTTTGTTTAGGAACTCGTTTAATTATCGGTCAGTCTGAATGGAACTTATTTCTGGCATCAAAGAGTTGACGCGGTTTACCTTCTATAGTATCAAAGTTTTTAAATTCTTAGACGAACGTATAAAAGAAATCTGAATGATCGAAATAATTTAATTCATTAAAACATTTTAGCTTTTTCGATGATTAGAAACATAATTGCTATAAAAGAATATTTGAATGATGATAAACATCTGAACTCTTAAATACTGACATCTGGCTTTCACTGAAAATGCTAGAGCTCTGTTTGATGTCATTCCCATATGGAAGGTTATTCATTTTAAAGAAAGAAAATACACCCACATCTTCCTGATTTCTTGCACTTGGAAATTTTTACCATTCTTTAATAATTCAAGTACTTTTAACAAAACGACGCTCCTTTAAATAAGTGGACAAACTATGATATTTTTTTAACCTGCAGAATACTTTGCTTTACTTTATGTAAATATATATATATTTTAATTTAAATTTTTAGCATCAATAATCAATTTTCATTTTTTAAACGTTAAATATTTTACATAACAATAGAAATTTTTGATTGGTAAATTAAAATATAAGAAATAGGTTTATATTTAATCTTAGTTATAAAATATATCTAAAAAATTTATTTTTTATTAAATATTTTAATCCACTCCATAAAGTTTTGTATATAAATTATGCTGACTGCATTCTTATATTATTAAATTTATAGAATATTCTTTTCCATAAAATTAAAATGCATATTTTTATCATTAATAATTTTATCTTATATTTAATACATTCATTTTAAAAAAGAATTTATCAAATTTCATATAAAATAAAAAAAAAGTGCTTACCATAATCGGGAATCTGTTCAAACTGTGCCAAAACTTGATAAGTAAGAAAGGACACAATAGTACAGGTAATGACCCAAGACGGGGAAAGGGTCATCTTGATTGACGGCTGGAACTGACCAGCTTGTATCACTACGTCCTACAGATCCACATAGCACCCCGTTGACAATTTGTTTGGTGCTGCAAGTGCAGACTTATGAACTTATGTAGGGTGCGTCCCACGCTAACTTAGCATGTAATCTGATCCTAGTTGTATTGCGGTGACCCGGAGAGAGATGTATCGCCACAGCTAGCTAAAAGAACAGCCATTGGAAATGACTTCAAGATGTCACAGACTGCGGAATTAAAATTCTTAAATAAAACATTTCGTCTGCTATCCATTGTCATCATTTGCATTCTTCTTACTTCCTATCATTTTTAGAAAATGTACCTTAAAAAAAACTACAATAGATTAAAATAATACGATATTTATTATTCGAATATCCGAACGAAATATTTGAAAATGTCTCTTAAGATGAAAAATTTTGAAAATTTAATATGCATAATATTATTTTATCAAGTTTGATTAAAACGAATTAACATTGAAATATATACGCTTTTTTATGTTATTAAGATTTTTGTTTTTTTAGACCTTCTTAACAGATGGATTTTGTCACAACTAGACCGGAACTAACTCAAATTCGCTTAACGTCCTTCCATAGGATCATTATTTGTTCTTCGTTTTTACGTTGTTAATTTGATGAAACGAGTAATAAATTGTTTCGTAAATCATATATCCAACGATTTTGGTGATAAATCTACAGTATTTTAAAATTCGTTCAAAATCGTAGGCAAACTTGTAAACTGAATTGATTTAAGGTACTATACTGACATAATTCGCAGAAAAAAATTCTGATATGCACTGTAAGAAATTATACTTCTATAATTCTTTTCAAAGTGTTTGCTGCAAACAACTCGTTTTATAATTTTTATGCATTATAATAAATATTTAAATTTTTGTTTTTTCATGAATGATGAAACACTATAAAATAAACACACAAAAAAAACAAACAAATTAAAACCATAAAAAGTTACTTACCAGTTAGCAGAAATGAATGTTTTCGTATAAAACAGAATCTTGGATACCATTTATGAATGAAACAATAATAAATTATAAAGAATATAGTAAATTTATTTTATTATTTGTTATTTTTGTTTACTTTTTTATGATTCAAAAAATTACAGAGCTTTATCTTTTAATGACTTATAATTTCATTAAAAGATAAAGCTTTATATTAGATGACTACTAAGGATAAATTTTTATCTTCTATATGGTCGATCGATAGTATATTATAGTGATCTCTAGAGTATAATGAGCGATCCTTAGGATTGTGTAAGAAATTTTCAGGAATGCGTGTTATTTTGCTCGTCATAATACAGATCTTTTTGTATGAAGGTCGTGATATTTTTTACTAATAAAGGGATGCGTGCTATTTTCTTTATCAATAAAGGGGTGCATGATCTAAAAAGTTTGATGACCTCTAGTCTATTATACATCAACTTAGAGAAAGTTTTATATTCATTTGTTAGTGTTCCATAATTTCGATTTTATGACTTTTAATATAATATCATGTTTTCGCAACAAAATTTGATTGAACATAATGTAATGAATTTTTCGTAATCTAAGCCTTTTAATGGTGTTATGATTCTCTTCATGATTGTTTCTCATTTTAAGCAATTGAAACAATTATTAATTCTAGTGTCAGGTTACTCATTATTCTTCAAATCTGAACTATGATCCCGTTGATTCACAGCAGTAATTCTGAAGTGTGATAAGAAGTGCCACACTTCAAATTACTAATTTTTACAATCTCTTCCATACTGAATTGATTCGTTTCATTCATCTTGTTCTCATCTCTTTTACTTTCATTTCTTCTCCAATAAACATAAATTCTTCTCCAATAAACAGTTCTTATCATTTATCAGCTACACCAGATTCACTCCACAGCATTTCGTCTAGCTTTATTTTTCACATCATTATACTTTCAGTTTGTTCGGTCCTCAAATCTTTCATATGCATATTTCCAGAATATCCCTTTATTCCATACAAAACCATTCTGCACTTTATCATTCCTCTCTCGTCACTTTTCTTGTTGTTTTTAATCACCTGTGCCAATTTTTTCTTTCAATACTTATACTCATCCATACTCACACTTCCCTTTAACATTCCAGATAGGCTCTCTTTTCCGCTACAGTCCCTCATCATTCCATCATGCATTTCTCTTCTTTCACTTTATCTATTATCATTTGCCTCGAAATTTTCACTATATACTCCTTAAAGTGTGTCCAGGAGTTCTCAATACTGCGAATATTCTCATCCATTGAGAAGCCATTTAGGCCTAATTTCTTCTCTTACCCTTCTCATTTCATAAGCAGATTCTTCTCTTTTATTCGTATCTCTTTCCTTCTTCTTATATACCTCTATCTAGGTGCGCCGTCCACTCAACAGATTCATCTCTGAAATCATCAAATTAGTCTAAGGCTCATCTCTACACCACTCAACCTCGTGTCCACGATCTTTTCCCTCGATCTCTCATCACACACAATCAATCAATAATGTTTCTCTGATCTCTCCACTGATAAATATTTTATGCTTCAAAAACTAGTATGAGACAATCAGTTCTCTCACGTATAGATTACTTCCCATTGTCATTCATTCGAGTATTAACTATCTTCTGCACCATCTCTCTTCACATGAATCCAACATTCAAATTACCTCCATAATCATTGCTTCTTACTATGAAATTCATTCAGTTCACATCATAATCTACTTCAATCGTTAATCATGCCATCTAGAGGAGCATATAAAGCAGCCAAACACTTTCTCGGTCCCAATTTCATTTTTATCTAAATGATTCTGTTACTGATAAATATTTAACATACTCTTCTCTGTCTTCTCATTCATCAACACATATACATATTATCTCTCGCTTTTTTCGCCATCTTTCATTAATAGATCATAGTCCATAAGATCACCCTCTCATATGCTCATCTCTTTCGAAAAGTCTCATTCACACAACATATACGACAGCACGTTTATACCTCCTGAGGCTTCTAGATGCTAAAGCATTTTGGGACCCCAATGTTCATAAATTAAATAATAAATATAATAAATATAAAAAATAATAATAAAATTTTCACACTCACACCCATACATTTATATATATAATGTTTTAAGTAGTAATTCAAAAAACATATACTGTACATAATTATAAAAAAATACATTATATAAATTCTCAAAATTATTTGCTTTTTGTGTTTTTTTAAAAATGCTAAATTTTTTACATTTTTATAATTTTGATAGGCGATTTTATATGAAAACTAAGAGAATATACAATTAGAAATATTATAAAAAATAAACTGTTTTTTTATTATTCATAAAATATATATTTAAAGCATTTAATCTTTTGTAATAAAAAAAGTATCTAAAAATCTGAAATCACTGTATATATTTTATCACAATAAAACATCAATTTATATATCATATATGTCATTATATATCAAAAAATTGAATGAAATTTTCTTAACGTTATATAATTCTCAAGAAAATTTACAAGAACTTAAATACTATAAATTGAATTATATAGCAATTTTGATATGATTTTTTTCGACTAAGAAAGTTAAACTGCCAGAACAGAATCGGATAATTTCAGAAATATACTCATAAAAATGAAATTTTCAAGGTAATTGTTAAAGAAAAGAAGGATTAAAAACCATTTTCTATGAAACATTCAATAAATCATATTTATTTATTTTTCAGTATCAATTAATTCATGTAATATTTTTGGTTAATTTTTCTTAAATTACAATAGTTTTCTGGAATATGAATTTATCTTTCTAAAATAGTTGATATCCAAGAAGTTTTCCTTGAACAACTCTTTCTTTGTAAGTGAGACAGCTTATAGATTAAATTTTATAAGGATTCATCCAGCGACTCGTATACCGGACATAGTATTCCACTTCCCAGGACCGGAATCTCCTGTCCTGGAAAGTGGAAACGTGAATTAATAATAAAATTATTAATTAACGGCTGAAAAGGCTTTGGTACGTTAATAACATAAATCTAATAAATAAGAATTTTACGTGAATAAACAGTTTGTTCAATGATACAAATATAAATCTATATAGATCGAAGTTTTCTATTACTGTTTTATATACAAATTTGTAAATCTATAACTTTGAAGATATATTACTTTTATTTATTTAGATAAAAGTAATGTAACTTCAAAATTATCTCTCTCCTATAATAATAATAACCGTAAGTAGAATAGTAATAAATATTACTGGACCTATTAAATAATTCCATAATTATTATTTGAACTGCTTGGTTGGATTCGAGTCCGTGAAAAAAAAAAATTTAACTCCCAGCAAGTGATGACTAGCTAAACGATCTTCCACAGCATTTGTATTGAGGTGCTTTACTTGGTGGGCAAAAAATACATAAAATAAGGGACAAAAGTTTATTCTTAAAGAACGAGAGGGGTTCATTTGTATAACCAGCTTATTAGCGAACCCTGTTCATTTGCGCTATCGGCCAAAGAAATTCATTTACACAATCAGAAAGATAGCTTCATTTGAGAACCTAGTTCATTTGCACAGTACATGGAATAATGAAAATTAAGTATTAATAATATGTAGATTTACACATCACAAATCATAGAATAACATAATAAATATTATTAAACGAAATATCATTCAATTCAAAGGAAAAGATCTAACTAAAATTTCCATTTAGTAGTTGTGTAATCGTTCTACTTCTTTGAAGCAACAAATAACTTGTAATATTTTAACCATATCGATGTAACCAGAACGAAACCTTACTTTTAAGTTTTTTTAATGAAAGAAATTTATTAGCATTTGCAATATATACAGAATATATATATATATATATATGCTATCATTTGGTCAAATATTGCGCATTATGCTAAGAAACTTCTAAAATCATGTTGAAAGAAGTTTTTATATAACTTATTTCTTAATTGATAATTTTTGTAGTAGAGTCAACTCCCCTAATGTGAAATACGTTCCCAATGTGGAATATCAAAATATTTCCTTTGTAGAGTGTTGTTATCTGGTTTTATTGTTATGGTCGATCAGGGCCCGGAGTCCCGTATCGAGCATAGAAGGCGTCTGTTGAGAAGTTTGCTAGCGAGGAGGGAGTGTGTGTTTGTGATTGCGCGGGAAGAAAACTTTTACGACAGTCAGCGTTGGAGTTGGTGTTATTCGTAGGAAGTAAGTATTTCAACAATAATTTACTAGTATGTTATACCTATATACCTGAGCTAATATCACAGTAAATATATAGAACATTGACTCAGCT
>WUQG02008407.1:0-11997 GCA_011317285.2 Androctonus mauritanicus
GGCTTGCCTTGCATTAAATTATAAATAATTTTATCAATATTCTGAGGTATGGAATTCCATACCTGCAAAAATGTGAGATATGGAGTCTTCCATACCTTCCATAGTGGAAACGACACCCATGGTTATTAGTAAAGCAGCCAGATATCTAAAATTACAATGCAGGGCATGTGTAACTTTATGAGAAGCTAATACGGGATACCTTATAAAAATACACTATTATAGTGAAGTTTAGATTACTTCCTAACTTATATATGACTCGCTCTTATGTCTTCTGTGATGGGTGAAATTGTCAAGAGAAAAAATATTATCTTAAATATTCACAACTGAAAAATAAATACGCAACGTATGCCAGAAACCAAAAATAATTGATTCCAGCTCAGCAGATCTACTGATACATTCTGAAGGCGACAAACCTCTGAACGATTAAACGATTCTCTCAACTTTCTGAAGATACGGAGCAGGCGGGAAAAATTCGCGAAATGGGGACATTTCCGGAACGCATCATTATGCAGGACAAACTATTGAAATCGGGGACTGTCCTGCATAATCAAAAACGGTTGACTGTTTTAGTTATTAGAAAACTGAATTATTTTTAGACTAACTAGTATAGTAACCTTGATTATATGATAAATAGAAAAATTAAAACATAAAGTATTAATCAATAATTTAAGCATAAGACTTTAGGATATATATATATTAGTAGTATTAATATATTTATGTATATATATATTTAATTAATACTGTATTAATGTGCACTTAATTATTTCTGTTTTCATTTTAAAACATGAAGTGCTGATAAGTGTATATATACATATATAGGCCTATATTTATTTCAGTTTTCATAGCTAAATTCTTAATTTTCGTATTTTAATAAGTATGGCTTTTATATTGTCTTATATTTTTTTATTTTATGATAATTATCAACAACTCAAGACAAATTTAAAACTATATCACAAGTTCCATCTCAATAAGATTGCATATAAGAGTAATTAAATACTATAGTAGAATGGGTAAAAGATTCGGTTGTGTAAGAATATTAAAATAGTAATATTTTTTATGATTAGTGGCAGATAATAGGTCTGGCATGAAATATAATCGTGTGATGATGATTGTATTGCAGATATATTTATATGAGCTCTAAATAATATTAAATAATAATACTACATTCAATACGATATAAAGTAAGTTTTAAGCCATCTGATGTTATTATCGTTAAGAAATAGTGTCAGACTTTTTGAGTGATGAATATCTAGAAATTATTATTTTGTCTGAAAAAGAAACCATTGTGTATAGCATAAACACAGATAGGTTTTCATTACCTCTGCTCCCTCAATAAGTTATCTATTTAGTTACTATTCAGTTATCAGATATATGATACTGTAGAGCAAAAATACGAAGTGTACACCCATATCTCGACATAACTAAAATTTGAACGAAGTATAAATTAATCATAAAATATTTATTTTAAATCAAAACAGGTTATTTCTTAATTTTAAGTGTTTTAGAAACTATAAACGGAAAACAAATATAAAAGTATACAGAACAGAACTATTGCAATCAACAAAAATTAAAATTGAAAAAATAATCAAATTTTAACAAAATTTTTTCTTACTACTTATGTGATTCTTTAGTGATTATTAATGACAATATACTGTATTTATTTATAAAAAGATTTTTGTACCATATTTTAATAGTGAGTACCTGATGTGTACTTTTACCCCTATGATGGGGCAAGAGTATCATTTGCTACTTGTTTACAAAATTTTCAATACTTACATTATTTTGAAAAACAAAACATATGAGTTCCTAGATAGAGAGAGTAGCGCAATCCTTTGCGCCACCAGATACAGCCAAATCAGTCATTTTATATCCTGTCAGATAAGGAGTTATCATTGCGTGCATAGGCTTTCTGGTTATATTTTAAGAAAGCGCCTTGTTGTAGTCCTGCAAATTGTTCTAATCGAACAGAAAAGGATCATAGACTCTTTCCTTTGCCTCAAGGTAAAAGAAATGAAAGAAAGGGGTAATTACAAAATATTGGAAGGAAACTTTTTCAGATGCGATCTTCGTTTGCCAGGTAAGCAACTGCTATATTTATAAATTATAAAAGAAATATAGTATTATGGTTTACTTTCCATAAAGTTACCGGTGATTATCGAGTGGCAGGAGGATATAAAATGGCGGCTGATTGCGCTACTCTATCTAGCTAGACCCTAGGGACTCTAATCGAAATTAAATTTGATCTACCCAAATAGAGATCCGAACGGAAAAAATTTCTCGATCAAATTCATTAGTGCCAACTTCAAAATTTTAGTAGCTATTTAGTATTCCTTTAATATAAATAAGTCATATTTTAGGAAATTGTTTTTTGAATCAAACAATAGGATCTACCTATCTTATTGACTAATATTAAAATTCAAAATAATAAAAATTAATTAAAAATTTGTTATAATATTTTATATAATTAAATTAATATATTAAAAAAGAATATATTAAAAAATGCAAAATTGTTTTTCTTGGTTTTTAAAGAAAAATTCAATCATAATGATATGATTGAGAAAAATTTATGGCATCTGCTTTAATTTGTATTATATGTGATGTGAATATTAAAGCCATACTATAATAATATCCTTTTATAATGTAAGAATGTTTTTCTCAGCATAATGTCCGAAACATTTCAACATTTGAATTTTAAAAAGTCAAAATATTTTACGAATTTAAATATTTTTTGCATATTGATAAGCATATTTTAAATCTATAAGCAGATTTAAAATATAATAATTAGCTCAATATTATAAATCTTATATTATAGCAAAATTTTTATTTTAATTATAATTTTTTATATATAATACAAAAACGCATCAAAATCAGCAAACTAGAAGTTGCTATTATATGCTATTACGTTTTTTGATACTCTGTTATAATTTCATATGCAATTTTTTTGGCTACTTTGGGCCAGATGAAATTCAAAATTTAAAAATAATTTCCCCAGAGCATAATTCGGCTTAAATAACTGCATCAAATTTTATCTATCCAAATTAAGATCTCGAAAACTATATTTCTCGTCAGCTGATATTATATCGAATATTGGTATATACTCCGATTATTTCAAAATTCTTACTTAAAAATAAATGTACTTTTACGGAGCATCTATGAATTTTTTAATTATTGTTCGGCTTCTTCTCAAAGTATTACGATTATGAAAAGAAGACAGATTTACAGGGATTGTGATACATTATTTGAATATGTTTTTGAATTCTTATTAAATTTTTTTTGTTGTTTAATAATCATAAATTTAGTACTATCTTTCATATAATTTTTCAAATTTAACAATATCAATTTAATAGATTCTTATTAACTAATTCGAAAATGATCATTTACATTTCTAAATTTGAAGCTTTAGTTATACAATCTCATTAATCTCTAAAAGAGTTGTTTAGATTATATAATACTAACAAAGATTTACGAAAGAGAAATTAATAAAACTTGAAAACTATATATATAATAAAGTTTCTTTAAAAGATTTTTGTAAGGAATATTTTAAAAAATTACATTTTTGTTTTATGCAATCACAGGAAATCAACAAGTAGTTTATATGTATGCAATTCTGTTTGTTATCATTGCCAAGCGTGGGTAATCATAAAATCATAGTTTAAACATTTATAATGAACTTCTTAACAGTATAATTAAAATAAGTTGATTTCATAAAAATTTAAAATAAAACAAATATACGACTCTTTATTTAAACTTTTTAATATGTTTTCGAAAACTCTTTCGATAACGAATGCCAATGAAAATTTCTAATTTGTTATTTAATTCTTAGCTAACCAAAAATTATAGGTATGCATTTATATAATAAAATCACTATCAACGTATAGCTCAATATCATATCATATTACATATATTGTAACATAGAATAGCGACTATATTGCGATTTTTATTCGCTCTATAGATGATATTATGCGCCTACAATTAATCGTTCCTAAAATTGATAAAATATTTTAAAGAAAACATAAGCTACTGAATTAAAGACCCATAGATTTTAATGTTCGTAAACTCTGGACAAATTTCAATTGAATATACAAACTAATAGTTTTGTTTTAACTAAAACATTTTGAATATTCATTTAATTACTTACTTGTTAGTTAAAATTTAATTTATTAATATAATAAATTAAATTTTAACTAACAAGTAAGAATCTCTAATAGATAGTAAGATTCTCTAATAGAATATAAAATAATAGTAAGATTCTATAAATATATAAATAATAGTAAAGATTCTATAAATAATAGTAAAATTCTCTAATAGAATCTCTCATATAAACTTCTCATATTCAAATAAAAAAACTCTCATATACAGTAAATCAAAATTAAATATATTTAATCCATAAATGATTAATGTGTATTCAGATAATTTTTATTAAAAGTTTTTTTTTTATAATTTATGTGAATTTCGACGAAATTGATATTTTAAAATTTTGTATAAAGATAAACGCCTTATTAATTAATCTTTAATAATAGTAAAATTTGTTGTTTAGTTTTTATTTTTAAAACTCCTTTAAAATTCTGCTGTAATAAGTAAAATATATTTAAAAACTTTTTGTATAAATTAAAATATTTATTAGCCTTGAATAATTCAATCATTTAGAATTTATATTATATAGGCATGTAATTTATTATGTATCTATATTTTTATGAAATATGCTTAAATGCTTTTAGAAGAACATACAAATCTATTTTTTTTCATTTTCTATGCGGATAGATCATACAGAAATTATTATTAAAAAAAGTAGAAAGCATTTCTTGTAAGACATACAGTACAACCCAATGGAAAGGATGATTGATATCTTAATTGATGTTTAGGGATGATTGATATCGTTAAATTTTGACAAAATTAAAAGATATCAATCATCGTTAAACGGATATGTTTCATTTGACATGTTCTCTTCTTATAAGAATCAATATTAAAATTATTATAAAGCATAAGCTTTATAATTATTTTAATTCAGCAGCAGAAATATGAATTATATACCATCTCAACAATGTAAATTGCTTTTAAATGATAAATATGTACATAATAATCGAATAACGCCTATAATAATTATCATAAAAATGAGTATACTTCTATAAAAAATTCTTTACAAAGTTTCAAGATGATGAATTTAAGCATTCTTTTTAATTTTTTCAGCTGATATATTTCTCATTTCATTGGCAACAAACTATACACTATATTAAATTTAATGAAAATATTTTCTTATTATATTCTGCTAAAGCTAAAGCGAATAAAAGATTGACTTTAAATAAATAAGTAATGTCAATCTTGTTTGACAAAATTAAACTTTAAATTCGAACGACTTACACTGATTGAAAAAAAAATTATTTGTTAATTAGCATGAAAAATCGAAAAAAATTATTCAGGAAACATTAGGTCAGCTTATTTTCAAATGATTCATGCATTTTTTTTATTTTAAACTAACCTATTTGAAATTTGATATGTACTTTATTAATTCTAAAAATTATTAACGAAGCATATCGTTTAATAGACTTCTACATTAAAAAATGTGTTTATTAGTTCATCAATTAATTTCCTAAATTTTAATTTGCTAATTATGTCAATATCTTGTTAAAATTAAATTAATCTATATAATATTAAAATTCCTCATGTATTTTTAGTATAGTAGTATTTTAATTCGAATTTATATTAAAAAATAATAAAAATCTCTAATAGATGTGCAAATTGTTATAAATGCCATCGAACCTTTTCTTAAAATTGTATACATCTCACTTTTATATTTTTTGAAGTAATAGAAATTTTAAAAATAAATACAATATTGTAGTATATCTATTTCTTGAACAAGATTGTATGTTACTCGATTTATCGATGAGTGAAAGGCACAAATCATTAATAACAAGAACAGATCTATATCACGTGAATTCTATATTATTAATCATTCAGCTATAATATAGACTTAAATCTGCACGCTCAAGTATAGAATTCCAATGTAAGGATTTTCTAACGCATTAAATCAGCATTATATAATTTATTTTTAACTTTTGATGAAAGGAAAAGCTTTTGTTAAATCGTCATAATTGTCGCCAAGGTTTTTGCATTAATTATCACGCAATTACTGTATGTTATTTTAACTGCTAATATTTACTTCCGAAAATTTGAATCTAATAAGAATAATACGGTACATTATTTTTGCTTTCTTCAAAATATAAAACCAAATTTTATAACTTGTGATCGTTTAAAATCTCTATTTGATAAAAGATATATTTAAAATCATTTGAAAAAATATATAAAATTTTTAAATTAATATTTTGGATTTAAGATTATTTAATATACAGTACAATATATATATTTAATTAATTAAATGCATTCAATATCAACTTTTATAATGATAACAATAATCTCAGCAGTTAAAAATAAAATTATTTCAAATTATAGGCTATATTTTGATAAGTTTTAAGATGAAAATAAAATATTTTAAAGTCAAAACTATTAAACAATATTGTATCTATCTTTTATAACTGAATATAAACAGCTATCTGGCAATGAATTATTTTAGATCTCATTTATATTACAACTTTATAAAAATGTTTTCATGTAATGTTTCCTTGTAAATAAGGCTTATAAAGTAGGAAACAAACTGAAAATATTTTAATTTTACAATGAAACCAAGAAAACACGCAAGTATTTTCGATTTGCAGTTAAATAGTTCTAAAATATGCCTAAAAATGGGCCATTAAACTAAATAAAAGTTAATGAGCCTATTTTAATAGAACTAAAATGTATATAAAATATATAGAATTCGTATACTTATTTGTATCATCAGATGATGGATGATTGATGACAGTAGTTTTGTATTTACTATAGTTACATGAAAAATGGTTAGAAGGACGCGATCAGAAATTCCCTCAACTAGATTTTAATTAAAGCTGGAAATAGAGACATAAAATATAATTAAGTGGAGAATGTATCTTCTTAAAAGTTAATAGAAAGACCAAAAAATTGATTATTAGACCTATTATGCTCGCTGGATTTTAATAGCTGATTTTGCGTGTGATAGGAATTATTGTTTGTTAGAATTGCAACTGAAGAAAGAATTTAATAGCTTGTGATTTGGTGAGAGAAACGAAATCAATACAGTAAACGTGTCTCCTTCAGAATGCTCGCATTATTCAAGCTTAATAGAAATTTAGTGGTTTTTCGAAATCTCACCGCAACACTTCGAAGCAATATAAGTTAGTATTACTTTCTTTTTTCGTATCCATATTTTAATCCATAGAGTTCTGCATTCAGTATACATTACATAGCATAGTTTAACACGTAATCACAAGGACTGTTATCATAAGGATATTAAATATTTATATACTATATTTTATTAAATATATAAATTTTCGAAATCGTTCAGATAATTCAATTTACAATTGCCCTGATATAATTGATGGTATTCCAATATAAGAATAATTGGAAAATGCGTCCAAAGTAACAACGATACAATGTAGATTTGTATACATTAAAATCATATTAATCAGTTTTAACAATTAATATAATTTTGGTAGATCTGTGAATTTTCCAGTGATTGATTTTTATCCGAGTTTTAATCGAAATTTCTTCATTATCCTCTTGAATTCCTGCTTAACACACACAATTAAATCTATCATAAACAAAATTTATAATTATGTCTTACGTGAGTATATTTATAATACTGTATAGGTAAACTATCCCCAATCCGAAATTCCGAAATCTGAAATATTCTGAAATTTGTAATTTCGCTTTTACAGCAGGGAACCCTTTGTGGTAGGACTATGATAAGTGCCGCGAAAGATGATGGAATAGTGCACGTAATAGTGATGCACTGTCGTGATAATCTATGGTCGTGATTCAATATACCGTCAAACATTGTAAATATGATGCATCTGCGACTACTAATTTTCTATTGTATTGTTTATACAGTATATCGTTAAAAAAAGTCAAAAAGATCCGAGTAGTGATAGTGATAACTCTATGGATAACAGTGATAAAATTCTTTCAAAGATAATAAATAAATACATATACATTGTTTGTTGCATTTCTATTCTTGTTATTTATCTTTTATTTCTAAAAAAAATACAATGTTTGTCTATCAGTTTCTCATAGGCTCCTGCACCGTTTAACCTTTCGGGACCAAATTGGCCTAGCGACTTCAGCAGATAACATACAGTATACTACTTAGGATCAAGATCACAGCAGGAGTGAAGCATTTGGGATGGCAACAAAAATAGCTTCATTTAAATCCTTGACAGCTATGTTCGAATTTGGGATAACGTCAGTCACACCTATGTGAATCATCTTGACTCAATTAATGAAGTAACAAAATGCTATTGTTATATGATATCACGATGATATCATGCCATCACAATAATGATATCATCGTGACATAATATGCTTGTTAAATCAATGTTAAGAATGGACACAAAAATCCAAAAGATTCCAAATGCTATATAATAAATGAATTGTATGTCAAAATGATACTTTTACATAGTTCGTTATCAATCTAATATCGATAAAGTTTATAACTAAACCGCAATTGATGTATGACGATATGATGGCATCATACAATGGGACGGTATGGGTCCCATTGTATGATGGCATAACAATGGAATGGAGTCGCATCATCGCGATGATGACGTCATCGTGACATAATTTGCTGATTAAAATTGTACACAAAATGCCAATGGATTGCAAATGTCATAATAAAAGAATTAGATTATATTGTAAAATGCTACATCTTCATGATTAAACAGTTACTATTCAAGATTAGCCAGGATGCCCACGTCATGACGGCGAAAAAGTTGTCACCATGGTTATCACATAAACTATATTATGCACCTGAAATTCCCAATAAACGTCGGGTACCCTTGTTAATGTCAAATAAAAAGGAATTTATTTGAAAGTCTGAATTTTTTTTCACTTCTTCAATTCCATCATATCACGTATTCCGAAATCCGGAAAAATAGAAAATCCGAAACACTCTCGGTATCAAGCATTTTGGATTGGGGATACTCAACATGCATTTTAATAGCATTTTGAATATTAAGATTAACGGTTAAGATACAGCGTTAATGAATATATATTTATAGACGATATTTAATAGCATTTTGAGAGAATAAACAGCGCATTAATCGAAATCGTGATAATTATAAAAATGCTAAAATAGTATGAAAGAAAATTTTCTTTCTTTTTCCATCCAAACAGTACAGTACATTTTTATCGATGTTAAAAAGGAAAAAAATAATTGTATAGTACCTCTATCTTAATAAATTTTAAGAACAAAGTCATTTTTCTGTATTTTTCATTATATCATAACAATAACAATAGATTTATTGGAAAGTATGAAATATCATTTTGGTTATTTAAGTGTCTTCCTTGATGTCTTTCAAACTTCTTGGTGTCTTCTAATAAAATAATTTTATTTGCAAAACTTGTAAAAAATTAATCTATTTTTAATACAATAGTTCATGATATAAATAATTCTTTTCTGGACATCAGATGAAAAAGATATTATAAAATATTCGATAGGTATTTTTACATTTGTAAATACAGTATACTGCATCGATGATATATTTTCAATGTAAATGGAGTATATACACCATGACGAGAATTTTACTATAGTGAGAGTTTGCCAACATAATTCCAGCTGAAAATTTGCTGCTTATCAGACACAAGAGTAATTTCAAGCAAACTGACTTATGATGAATTAATGAATCTCGTCTTCAGCTGGATGATCGCAATGAAGTGTGCTATGTTTCTATATAGAATTCGAGTTCAATTCTCAAATCTCACACCTAGACAGATGTTTTTCAGGAAGAATCCTGTATCGACTCATTGAACACCATTCTGATTCCAGAGTGTAGGCGGTCCGTGGTAGACACTGGAATTCCTCGCTGCATATCACGTACCGGATAGAATGCGGCATAAAGCCGCACAGAAAAAACGAACTTCCCGACAGCCGTAGAAACAGGAATCAGAAAAACCATATAATTAGCCAACTACGTTTTGATCGAATCGGGCCAATATTAAGAAAAATGGATAAAGCGTATCTTCCGAGGACTGCTTAAGTTTCTTTCATCCTCGACACAATAGTTATATTACCAGAGACTGATTGGGCTAGTATTTCTCAAGAATACCTCTTCACTAGTGCTGAAAATTCAAGGTAAATCAAAATGAGTCCTCTTCGGAGATATAACCCGATTCTAGTCGGCGCCCTCTTACCAAAGGTACAAGAAACCGAGCCACAGGAAAGTTTTTAGCCTGTTTCCATTCTTTGCCCCGATTTTTTTTGGTAACAGATGTCACCACTTTCCATGCAGGCAGCATACTAAGTGGCGGGGAGAAACAAGTCCTTCCAAGCGGTGGAATTTGAGAATTGATCCCGGGTCCCTCACAGTGGAAAGCCGAAATATTCAAGCTTCCAAACCAGCAGTTTTGTAAAAAATATTAAACTAATTTATGGTTTCAGTTTGTATTATACATTTGTGTGTTATATTTGAATAATGAAGTATGCCATGATTGACCAAGGTTAGAAGAAGACAATGTCGAAAAGTGGCACGCTATTGGTTGTTGATGTGATGTCACCGTTAGACCAAAACAGAAGTTCGGAAAAAGTACAATTCTACTATAATACGAAAATTTTAAATATTAATAGGAAATAGTAATTAATTAAATGTTAATAGCAATGATTTCACTTTATCTTCTACTAAATAGCTTTATTTTAAATCGAATTTTGGAAATAAAAACTTTATTGTAGCAATTCAACATTTTGATTAGTTAATTCCAAATAGTGAAAATTCAAATCATCACTATTCCAAGTAATTTTTTTTTTCTTTTTTTATTAAGAAAAGATTAATTTGTGTCTTGGTGAAGGAATCTTTCAGTATGAATATATGTAATCTCTTTTTTCTTGTTCAATTTCTTGTTTTGCATTTATAATTTTTTTCTTTCCAAAAATAAAATTTCCTTTGTATTGAAATATTCCCTCTTTCTAAATGTTTAATTTTTGACTCTAAACTTATCACCTTAACTTTAAATCCATTAATTTCATTCTCAAAAATTTTACATTTTGTGCAGTCTTCTAGGATTTTTATATTTTTGTTTTCTTTCTCCTTTAATAAATCAGAAACATCTCTTTTTTTGATTTCGTTTTATCATACGATTTTTCCTATCTTTAGCCTGGCAGTTGTAATCTCATTCTGAGGTTTTCCCAAATTTACTTTAGGAATGGCTGTATTTTTAAATTTCAATTTATTTTCTAAATTTAATAATTCACTTTTTAAATCTTTTCATAGTCTTCATCAGTAAAGTGGATAGAGTATACGTGGTATGAATCAGGATTCCAAATACCATCTCTTCGGCAATTCTGAATCCATTTTTCACCAATGGCTGGATCTTTTGGAAATTTAAAATATTTTACTTTCTTTTGGTTTCTAAAGTTTTGGTTTTATAATGGCTATTATTGCAAGTTACAACAGTACATCTCATTCCAGGCATCTAAAGACAAATGATTAGAATTTATAGTTAGTTATATATGTTTTCAATACTTTTAATAATAGATATTGTATGATAAATTATAAATCACTGCTTTTCCTTTAGCATGTTCTCCGGCACAACTTTTTTCTCTACCAGTAATTTTAAACTTTAAATACGCATTCTATTATAATCATATTAGTCAACAGTATATTGTATAACTATATTTCATTAAACCTAAATTTACATCATGTAAAATAAAACACACATTTCACACTGTCATGTATAATGCTAAACGTAAATTTAAATATTTATTGTTAAAGATTACTTTGATAAATGTACTGAGCTATTAATGCTAAATGTAAATTTAAATCCCATCAAAAACAATTCAAATGTAAAAAATGTAGCCAAATCTCGTGCCTCTTTATCCGTAAAAAGTTGTGAGATATCATGAGAGCCAAGTCTAGCGCCCTTATTTACTCTGACACT
>WUQG02008418.1:0-11997 GCA_011317285.2 Androctonus mauritanicus
ATCTGGTAGTCATTTGCCATCTTGAGTTCTGTAATTACGTTTCTTGTTAATTATTAATTTAAATTTTGCCAGTACGATTGATATTAGAAGAATATGCGGCATGGACAACGAGATACGAGAATGTAAAGTACCGTGCGGCGTATTATCATACGCCGCACGGTACTTTACATTCTATTTTTCATTAAATTGTTTCGATGCTTATTTTTCGATCCTTCCCATTCCAAAACAGAACAAGCAGTTCTAGAAAGAACTAAAATCGCCTACTTTCCAAGTAGGCTATTTTATATCATTAGGAAATATATCATTTGCTATATTTTTCATCTATTTAGCATTTGTAATTCATTGTTTTTATATGTATAATTTTAACGTTGATTAAATCATCCTCATATTTTTCATGAACTTACCCTAAGTGTCATTGTGACGACACTTAGAGTAAGTTCAGAAAATGCTCTGAGGGATCTCCGCTGAAGAATTAAAGAATGAAGTCATGCCCCGTAAAGATCGCGAGACGAGGTGATTTGTTCAATGGCTGGAGGTCCAATCGTTCAACTAATCACGTTGTCTCGCGATGTGGTTTCATTATTTAACTTCTCCAGCAAAGACTTTTCGAAGCATTTTTCTGAATTCATCCTCATTGTTACATCACCTTAACATTATAGATTATCGAGTTTTGTGATATCGTATATTATTATGTCACGGTGATGTCATGTCGGAACTCGATGTCATTGCGCTATACATTTGTAATAGATAGCAATAGGTATTAAGCAATGCAGGCGTGACATATGTTATCGCTATAATAATATTTAGCGCCATCTATTGTCAAAAATATAAAATAAAATTTTGATAAAAATTAAATGTAGTTCTGTAGGATTAAATGTTCCTGCAGAACTACATTTAACACCACTACAAAATTTCATGGAAATATACTAATTATTTTCAAATCTATTAGAGAGGGAAACACAGCCTGACGATAGGCATGAGCCTTATCTTTTAAGCCTCCATTTCCTTCAGAAAAGAAGCTAATAAAAGAGCACACGGATTAGATTGATTTAACTATTTGCCCATTGTCTGTTCGACTATCTGTCTAGAAATACGATAAAGGGCGTATATATTATAATGAATATGTGAATTTTATTCTATTTGGATAAAATTCATAAATGTTATTGGGATTGGAGAATCAAGCCTTTTGAAAATGGTCAACATTGTGCCAATATTACTAACGTAACAAAGGAAAATATTTCCTTACAATAGCTCGCGTAAATATTGCCGATTTAAATAAAATTCACATATACAATGGGAATCATTTCAGTAACCCAGATAATTAAAAATGATCAATATTGAATCATACTGTCTGGACAAAACTAATGTCGTAATTTATAGTACTGATTTTGAATGCTGTAGTATTTCAAAAAGCAAATAAAATCTATTTTACATATTAGTACAATTTCTTAATTCCATATTTATTTTTTCTATTTAAACATGTTTTGAATGTTATAAACATATTATCCTTTAGCTATGGCTGTATTTTGTTTCCGATTTAAAACAGGTGAAAGCAAACGGTTTTGAAGAAAATGTTGCCATATTTCCCCGACTTATTCTATAATAAATAATAACTTCACTGTTTTCTGACATTCAGTCTAAAATTTAATGTACATTTTAAGCCGATTTACAGAGATTATATTGTTTATTTATTTAGCTGCAGTTTGTAATCGTTTTTAAATTACAGTTTGTTATATAATAATAATTCAATAATTTAGTTTCGTATCAAGAAATTTTAAATATAGAGGCCCCTATATATTATATTTAATTTTATATACAGTTACCTTGTTAGTTTATAAATGCCTAATGTCAACTTCTAGAATTTTCAATTATTGAAAACTTAATTGGAAAAATTCCTTTATTAAAATTTTAGTGGTTACTTAAAAACTATATATGTTTTTATTCTAAAATATTTTTTACATAAATCTTTTCTCGTAACTATTAAAAATTTAAAAAATAAAAAAGTAAATTTATTTTTCTTTTATTCATATAATGCGGCTTTATCATTTAATGTTTCTTTAATTCTTCAAAATGAAATTTTTAAGTCGTTAATTTAGAAATAATACAATCTACAATAATATCTATCAGATGGTTTTTGTTATGAGATTAAAGTTTATATCTTTTAAATAAAATAGCTTTTATTACAAAAACAAAAATATTTTTTTATTTATACATTAAATAAATGCAGTTTTTCATCTTCGCCTTGATATTTAATTCCTTTATTCTAATTTAAAATTTGTTATTATTGTTGAAAATAATATCTTGTTATGATGAAAGCAAATATTCACAATATCCGACTTCACAAAATTAACATACTAATTAATTTCATTACCATCATTTAGGAAAGTTGTCAACTTATAGAAAACCTGAAGCGATTATATCATTTTAAGCCAACTTCAGAAGTAAAAATTCAATCATTTAATATAATCGTGTAAAAAATATTTATTAAAATTTTTCAATAAAATTCCTCTGATACCATGTTTAATTTTCAAACATCAAATATTCCATTCAACTAAATTTCTTACTTTATCTAGAACATGATTACATAAATCGATAATTCAGTGTTCACATGCTAACTTAGATTTTGAAGTAGAGTAAAATTAATAACTTTATTGTCTTGCAAAATAATAGATAACTAATTAAAATTTTAATTAATATATTTTAAGATTTTTAATAAATATTAATTATTTTTACAAATCTATTGAAATTTATTCGTATCACCAAGCATTCTATTTTTCAATGTTTTCGTATTATCGATATTATTCTTGCTTTAAATACTGTGCTTTTAAAAGTAAATAGATTTTATGGAAATTAAATATCAAAGTTAATTTTATTTTCTATTAATAATGATATGGCAAGAGTAATGATATTTTCTCGACAGAACTCTTCAAACTGTTAGGAAAATAATAAAGATTTATTATTAAATCATCCGTTTAAATAAACATATTACACATCGATTTTAACTTAATAATTCATTTCTTTTTAAATTTTTTATGAGATAAATTTGTCGATCAATAAAGATCACTTTTGAATAAAATTTATTTTGTTTTGATCTTTCTAAATCATTTTATCATTTGTTTTAACTTATATCTTACGCTTTTTGGTGTGTTCAATTATACGTGATTATTTAATTTAGAATTAAATAAAAAGTTAATAAAAGCCAATTTTTAATGCTTTTTGTTATTATGAAAATGTAAATATTAATATTTACATTCTCATAATATTCATCTCTTACTCATTGTATATTATGATTTGTAGATTTTGAAGCTAATATTCATTATGATTTATATAAAATTATACTTTAAGAGTTGATAAATATTATACTGATTATGAATATTCGATATCAATAAATAAATGCTATTCACAATTATATCTTTAATTTATATTTTCTTATAATTCATAAATTCCCCAATATGTATCTAATCAGGATTTTCGTATAGCAGTTAATAATTATGATAGGAAACTAAAAAAATTATAACATATAATGATATTAGAGTATATACTGGGTGTTCTGTTGAAGCGACGACAAACTCAGAGGAACGATAGTAGGTATCAAGAAGAACCAAAATTGTCAATGGACATGCTACCAAAAACCACATTTAATTGGTGAAAATCGCGAAAATACTTGTGAAGATCTGATGTCGAAGAGTACAATAAAAAGTACAAAAACATTTATTTGACAGCATGCTTACAACATAGTCTTGGTGCAGGAAATGGAACGATGAGAAGTTATTACAGTTGTTCGAATTGGCTGCTGCGGAAATCATTGCACAGGTCAATGGGATGTCTGTGGCCGCCAATTCGAACAACTCCTGTAATAATTTCTCATCGTCCCATTGCTGGCATTGTACTCTGCTATGTTGTAAACATGCTGTCAAATTAATATATTTTGTACTTTTATTGTAAGGAAGACTGCGGGCAATTGTCATATTTGAAAGTTTGCAGAAACTATAGCACATAGAGCAACCGAATGATGGCAGGAGTGTGCAGCACAGTCCATTTACAAAGGGGAGAGATCTACGCTTTTTTCCCCTCAAGAGTGTTTCAGCAAGGAGTGAAAGTATATTTATTGTGTTTGAAAGTAAAATTTCTTTGTCCTGTAGTTTTTCTTCCTGTGGATAACAGGTAAGTCGTTAAGACTTATTTTTAGCATTTTAAGGTACTGTGTTTAGTACAGTTTCTCTCTCTAAACTTCTATTCTTAAGTATACTGTAATTTTTGAGTTATAATGAATCTCACTTAAAATGGTAACGTGGGGTCAATTGTAACACAGTACGTGGGGACGATTGTAACATGTTACAATTGACCCCGCAATACAAAATATTTTTTCTTTCTTCCTAAAGTTAAAAATACATTGATGATATGCCAAATTTTAATTGCATTCTCTTCTAGAATGCCGAGGAATCATAAGCGAATCAGTACAAGAGGTACGGTACCTCAGGAAATAATGGAAGCTGCTTCAGCAGAGGTTCTAAATTCTGAGAGATCTGTTCGCAGTGTGACTAACGAAAATGGGATTTGCCATGTATCTTTCTGTCACAAAATGAAAAGAAATGAAAATACGAAAGTGAGATACAAGCCCCATAATTGTGTTTTCCAACCATGCTAAGAACAAAGACTAACTGATTATATGAAACATGTAGCTGACTTTTATTATGGTTTGTCTATCCGTGACGTCAGAATGTTAAGCCTAACAGTGTGCTGTCCACTACAGTTTTACATTCCCTCAAAGCTGGAATGAGGAGATGGCTAGCCCAGACTGGCTCAATGCGTTCTTACAGAGAAATCCCTCTTTTTAATTTGTCGCCCTGAAGCAACCAGCCTTTCACGAGCAATGAATTTTAATAAGGAAAATATGGCATCTTTCTTTAAAAATCTATCTCAAGTGATGGAGGAATATAAGTTTGAACTTCAGAATATCTAGTTTGTTTCATAATTTTTTAATAAATGTATTTAAGTAATTAATTGAAAAGAGTACCTATTATTTACGACGACTGTTACAATTGACTCCTGCGTATGTTACAATTGCCCCGTGAACGGGGTCAAATTGTAACAATACACATTATGTTGAATATGTAAAATATTGTCTATTGTCTAACACATTTATCATTTGGCCAGAATAAATATCTGTTCTTGAAGAGAAAGGTCAAAGTAAGTCTTCAAAGATATTTTGAAATTTTATACTTGTGTATTGAAGATGTTATCCATAAAAATGTACATTTTGTTACAATTGACTCCAGTCTCCCCTACTGTTTGTCGTCCCCGCTCGACGTCAGACCCTGCATAAGTATTTTCGCGATTTTTACCGACTAAATGTAGTTTGCGATAGCATGTCCATTGGCAATTTTGATTATCTTGATGCCTACAATCGATCCTCTGAGTTTATCGCCGCTTCAACAGAACACCCTGTATATATTTATAGAGGGTATTCTGTTGAAGGGTGTCATTATTTTTAACATTTAACCTATAATTGTAAAATTATTTATTAGATTGTTAACGAATACTTTTTATCAGTAGCTTAGTAATGCAATGTTAAATTTGTTGCTGATTTTGTTTTCAATCTTCACGTCATATTTATCATTCACCTTCTATCTTTTCTGGTAGAAATGTATATTTATAAGCGTTACTTAAAATATATATCTTATAAACTGACTTACAATTCCTTAACATTTGTTGAAAGTTTAGACCTCAGTACATCAAATGGGAATATCGATAAAAATAAAAATAAATTACACAATGAAAAACAAAATCGAAAAAGGCAATTTACGTATTCTTGTTATTAAATGAAATATTATAATAAATATAATGTGAAAAAATGTTTTTTTTTTAATTAATTACAAATGACGAATTCCCTAGTCTATGTCCAATTTTCAAATCAATGAATTTAATTCAAAATTTAAAAAATCATTTCACGAATGTGTCTATATACGATGATAATATAGAACTTATAGATTTGAACATAGAAAGAACTTATAGATTTAGAACTTATAGATTTGAACATTTTTGCGTATAAATTTGATTGGTTATACTTTATCTTCAGGTATAAATAAAAATCGTTTTGATTTAAATATCACATAAATAAAAAAAATCACAATAAAACAGATTACTTATTTGAATAAACAATACACATTAACACTTTATGAGTTCCAATATCGTCAATGCAAAGCAATTTATTTTAATAGAACTACGTGAAATTTTACTTAAAAAAAGTTATTTTATCTTTATTTGCATAATAGTGAGAGGAGAGCGCTGGTCGTAATCAATCTTTTTGTATAGAAAATAAACAAATATCGACATAAAAATAAATAAACCAAAGGTTCCCAACCTTTTTTTGCGCGTTGACCCCAAGTCCTAATTTTATGAATGTCGACCTCCATATACGGCATATGTAATATTCCTAAATGAAATATTTATTTGTAGGTTAATAAAAGCTAATAATTAAATAATTCCTATATAATATAAAAAATGTAAATTCCAAATTTTGAAAATTTCAATTGATAAAATTGAAACATATTTTTACTTATAATGACAGAATTAGGAAAAAAACTTAAAAAAACATACTATTTCAAACAACATATATAAATTTATTCCTATGACTATTAAATAGGATCCCATTAAATAGGCCCTACTAATGAGATCCTTGTGGCTGATGTTTTGATGTTAGCATTTGAATATCTGGCTCCAAAACAATTTTTTTCTTGCTTCTTTTTTTTACTTCTTTTAACGTTTCCCAACTAATCCGAAGTTGGGAAATATTATCGAAGTTGTATTTGTAAAGAAACATTACAAATACAACTTCGGTTATATTTGTAATGTTTCTTTTAACGTTTCCCAACAAAGTTTCTTTGGACCCCAGTTGGGAAACGTTGAAAAAAACATTACAAATACAACCGAATGAAAATATAGATTATGTACATATATCGCTTGAGTGCTTTGTAGTTTGCTATATAAGTTATTCTGCTATATAATGACTAAATCAAAAATTCAAAAATGAATTCCATGGAATGAAAATTGAAGGACGCATTATAATTCTGAGTAAAGAAAAATTGTTTATATCTGCAGTATCTGATTTCTAACGCCTATGCATATTTATATTTATTTATTTATTTCTAACGACTAAGCATATTTTTATTTTTTTAATATTTTTGAAACCCGTAGCAAATCCCTATACTGTTATGTTTTCAGTCATCGGATCCTATTTATTTAATGATTATTTTCATATGTATAAATTGTACAGATTATTGTCTACATAAATCCAAAATTAGAAAACTTGTGCAAAGTATGACAAACAGAAGGCATTTACAAATGAAAATATAAAAAAACGATTTACTAAACTTTTTCTTTTGGCAAGAATCAATGATCTACCTTTCGTGGACGGGACTGATTTTAAAGAGTTCAATTGATAAACATAAACGGGTTCTTATTTAAGCCTGTACGCATTCCAATTATCTCAGAAGAAAAGACTCTTGAGTGTATAGCGATTGCAGCATCTAGAGGTTAATTAGAAAAGTTAAAAATTCTAACTTCGTAATTAAGCGAGATAGAAGAAAAACGCCAATTACAAAGTTACAAAACGTCGTTTAATTATGAGGAATCGACATCCAGAAATTCATTAAACACGTTATTGACGGCGCAACACTGGTAATAATTACTAGTTATATGCAGTCGATAGATAGATGCGCAGCTTCGCCACAATATCTTTTTAGTCATTTATTAATTAATTCTTTCCCGCATGGGAATTATAAGCATTTTTGCTTATTATAATATTGTAAAATGAAGGTCAACGATTCACAAGCGTATGCAAATAAAGCTAGTGATGTAGTACCTATCTGTGAGATAAAAAGTGAAATGTACAGAACGAGATATCGAATTGACATCTAAGCTTTTGACGACAAGCTATTTGTCTGATGAGTATTATGAAATAGTATCACTTTATGGAGAATGTAATTTTAATATCCGAGAAGCTGCAAAGCGATATGCCCTGAGTTTTCCTTTTGGTCTTCATCCAACTGACAAAACGGTTTCCAACACAATTCGCTGTCTCAGAGAGACATCAGTTTTGCACCACGTCCTCGATCTGATAGGTCTAGATGTTCGAGTGTGTCCTGAGAATGTCTTGAGATATGTCCCTGTCGTCTAAGCCTCAGCACAGCGACGATAGGCGAGACATGCAGATTATCACCTAAACAAGTGTCGCAAATTTTTAATAGGCAGGCTGCTCATCCGTACCGTTCTGTGCTAGCATGATGCCTGCCAGGACTGGCTGAGGACGATGCGAACGATGGATGCGACCGCACAAGGCCAGCAATCCTGCATAATCCAATTCTTGTTCGAAATTATTTTTTTATTATTAAAAAGCCCGCAAGACAGTCATGAGTTCAATGATATCTGATTTTATTAGGCAATATATAAGCAAAATTATTTTGAGAACATTGCCCAATATATTTTATTAGACGATATAACAACATAATTTTTGCTTTGCACCTGGCGCCGCTATCGAAACGTCTTTCATGGTCTATGACCCTAATGCCTGGAGACCATGAAAGACGTTTCGATTTCTGTAACTTTATGCTGAAAAGTTTGCAGGATAATCCATCCAACTTAGCCGAAATATTTTAGACAGATGAATCTCAATTTATGCAGGATGGAATCGTTAATAAACAGATTACTAATTAGTGGGCCCTAAACAATCCCACCATTGAAGAGATTCAAGACACAAAACACGCTAATTTACCAACATCTGGTATGGTTTATGGCAGAACAAGTTCATCAGGCCATGTTTTTATGACGAGACATTAACAAATGTTCGGTATCTTCATCTTTCACCTGGCCAAATATGTAGCTGATATGGGAGAGGTACAATGATCTCCCTGTCAGAGATGCATGCCGTATGTGATGCCAACATCATGGTGCACCTGCGCACAAAGCGGAAATCGTCCATGCTTTTCTAGCTGATACATTCGAGGAGCAGTCATTGGATATAGCGGCCCTATGGAATGGCCACTGTGTTCACCGATTTGACTCTTAATTGGACTTCTTCCTCCAGAGTTATTAATAAAGGACAAGTATATATAGCACAGTTGACAAGTCTGGAGGATTTGCAATGTCGCATCAACAGGGCCTGCAACACAGACTCCTGCAATGCTTGTCAAAGTACGCAGTGATATCCTTTCCCGAATGAAAATGTACATTGATCCTGACGGAGGACATTTTTAACCGGCTCTACAGTAGATTCCTATTGTTAATTGTATCACTTCCGATGATGTATAATTAGTTTTATTACAGTATTATGCCGTGGGTACATTGTTTAGTGCATTTCTGGATGTCGCTTCTTAGTAACTAAATAATTAACCCAGTATTATAAAAACAATTTTATAATACTGGGTTTTTCTTCTATCTTTCTATCTCTATAATTTAGGTTTATCTTTCTTCTATCTATTTCTATAATTTGGGTTTTTCTTCTATTGGTACTATCTTCTATCTCACTTAGTTAAGAAGTTACAGTTTTTGATTTTTCAAATTATCTGCTAGGAATTATGCAATCTTTGTAATGCGATTGAGATACCCTGATTACTATAGATCGACTTAGCCATTGCACTCAGGGGCCTTTCTTTCCGCGAATTATTGCGTACAGGCTTAGATAGGAACACTGTATATATTATAGTGTTTGATGTTTGATGAAATAATTCCATATAAAGTTTAAATACGCATATCTCAATAATACAAAACGTTAGAAATCAGATCAATATCGATATCACATTTTATGTTGACAATAATTCTTAAAAAATTTTTCTGAAATTCTGACATAACGTTATTGGTATATATAATAAAAAATAATATCGATTCAATTTCCGAATATTATGAAAACGTATTTGAAATTTTTATTTCGTATATTGTATTAAATGATTAATAGAAAACAAACATTAGATCTTGTATATATCTAAATGGAATATGAAAAAATATTTATAGTATTTATATAAGAGTATATTATCAAAATAAATAAATTTCTTATTTAAACAAAGAATATTAAATTTCTTTTAAGAAATTTTATTTACAATAATAAATAATTGATAATGTATTAATAAATCTAGGCTAAATATTCTATTTCAATGTTTACTCCACTTTTAAACTTATCAGAAGTTACACAGTACACGTATACTTTATAAATGATAAAAGACAAATATAAAATGTAATATATAACATTATTAAATATTATGGTCATCATATGCAAGCATTTTCGTGTGATATTTAAGCGAAGTAGGATTGTTCTTTAGTAATAATATCTCCCGGTACCATCTATAAGATAGATATTTCTTGTTGTTTACCGCTCAGCATAGCGATTGGATGGTAGTAATATACAGTATTATAGAAGCGACTGCTATATTGGAACGAAAAAAGTTGCCAGTATGAAGGAACAAATATGGAACTGCGAACACATTTTTTTAGGCAAAACCGAATTATTTTCTTACCTGATCTATAGAAATGTCACGTAAGTACCGGCTTACTGATTTCCGAATAAGAACCATATTTTAAAACCTCTAGGAAAAATTGAAAATTGAAGAACGAACACTAGTATAAAATAAAATGTTTTTTCGGTATTAACATGTTTTTTCTTCATATTCAATATCGTTTCTTCAGGTATTTGTTAAATTAGTAGTTTCAACCAACATAAGGAGTAAGATTAATTCACATATAATTTGAGCAATAGATGCGTGTCTTTCTATAAAAATGTTTTTTCATCATCTAAATTAAATAGAAACGTTTTCTGTAAAAATCGTTAGAATAATATGCAATGTATCAAAACCGTAAAATCATCTACTTTTTAATACTGTCGTTTTGTTTTTACATATGAATGAAACTTCAAAACAGTTAGGCATTTCGGTAAAAATTTGAACAATGCAAGTATACAAATTAGCATTTATTATAATATTAAAAATCAGAATGGTAAATAATTTAAAATCGGAAAAAAAACATTTTATTCTTATTTGAACCATCGACCTTACTTTAAGAATGATAATTTTTTACATTACTTAACTTTAATATATCTACATAGTTCATCAGCGCATTGTGCTAATAATCGATTACTTTGTTCGAAAATCTAGCTAGATATTTTATCTCATTATAGTTTTTAGATTTTTATTACACACTTTCGCAAATATTTCTTCGTATGATTTCAGTTATTAAATACATATAAAATTTAATATTAGTATTTTTATACACCGAAAGAACATTATTTTATTCTAGTATAAAATATATAGCCTATGTTTAATTATTTAAAAAAAAAAATACATTATGTATATATTTGGAGATACATTTGTCATAAAATGTAAGGCCATTTGTATTTCGTCGTTTAAAGATTTATTCAGAAGTTAGAGAATATAGCAAAGTACCAAGCTGAAATGTATAAAAAAGGAAATTAGAAATATAAGTGTGAGCCAGGAGAGTTACAGCGCTGCTATTGTTCAGGGCTTCTAATCTGAATATTAAATTTTCAGAGTTCAGTATAGGTTTCGTGGGATATTGTCTATATATTCTCTATAAGCTCAATCGAAATCAAACTTTTAAATGACTTAAAAACAAACAACAGAATGATGAATTCTTAGCGAAATTTGTGCAATACTGTTTTAAGATATAAGTTATCCCATTGGTGTTTTTAATGCAATAAATAATATTGAAAGCTTGAATATAAATAAATAATTTTATCTACATAAAAAAAATCAAATTATAATATCAAATAATATTGTATTATTTTTCTTAAATAATTAAACATATATATTTTATATTAGAATAAAATAATGTTATTTCGGTGTATAAGAATACTAATATAAATTTTATATACAGTAAAACTTCGATCTAACGTTTTCCAAGGGGACAGCGAAAGAAAACGTTAGATTGAGGAAAACGTTAGATCGAGAAACGGCAAAATAAAAAAGATGTACATATATAGGTAACGCGGAC
>WUQG02008429.1:0-11995 GCA_011317285.2 Androctonus mauritanicus
TCAAAATTTGTTAGCGCCAAAATACGAAAAATAAAATTTCAATAAATATGTTATGTTAGTTATGTGTACTTTTTTGAGAAATACTCCTTATTCTTGAAAAGGAAGGGGCGTTACATTTGTATTTGCAGGCGGGCGGCGAAGACCCTAGGGCCGGCCCTGAATAAGGGTACTGAAGAGGGACTTGAATAGCTGTCTGAAAACGTTTTACCCAAATAAACGTGTTATACTTGCTGAAAGTGCTTGGTTTTTTTCACTAATAGGAATTATAAGCAAGTTATATTGCTTTAATTTAGTAGTTCATAATAATATTTCTTTTTAGAAAGTAAATTAAAAATATAAAAGAAATTAAAGTTTTAGCTTATTTGGTTTTTCAAAAAAATATTACAAATTTTATTTAAAATTTTAAAATATGTTAACTTTTCTAATAAAATTTAATAAATATTTCAAGTATTCTTCTTTGATTATAATTAACTGGTTTCTGAAGACACCAATTATTATTGTAATAATAATAAATGACTTGTAATTTTTTAAAAACTATGTATTAAATTATTTATATGTTCTAAAAATACAACCAAACTGTAAAAACTTTATAACAATAACACTACAAACTTCAAAATATTATTATAAATCATTTAATGCAAATTTACTTTAAACAAAAAATTTAAGTAGAATAAAGATGGCATTTTTTCTATCTGAAAGATTATCATCATCAAAATTTTAGTAGAATATGATAGATGCACTTATTTATAATCATAGCTTTCCATATTTCTATTTATAACCTAATAGAAATAATTTAATACTGCCATCATCATTTTAATATAAATAAAACAAATTAAATAAAGTCAAATGATTTACTCGTATTGTAAATCATTATTGTTGTAGTTATTGTTATTTATTTTACAAAAATAATATTTCAAATAATAATTTATTATTCTGTTATATTAATTTATTATATCATAGGTGATATAATGCATAAAAGAATGGAGGCTCAAAAGATTTTGGCTATTGATGTCGGAAGTCGGAATGATACTGACTTTATCAATTATGGAGATTCTTTAGGAATTTTTAAAATGCTTCCATTGTCATGGAGATCTATCAAGGTTCTTTTATTTTGATTTATTATAGTAGTATCAGTATCTTAATTAAAGTTTATTATTAATTTTTCAATTTAATAATAAAATTACAAAAATATATATGTAGTAATTATATTATTGTATAAAAATATCCATAAGTCACTTTTTAATCTATTTTTTTATTGTATTTCTATTCATAAGATATAAGAAACAAACGTCACACAACATTCATATTTTAAGAAATCATTTATTATAAAACAAGATGCTTGTCTGTTAATTTTTAGAATCCTATATAATCTTGTTATAGGATGATACTGTTCTAAACAAGAATGGCATCTGCTTAAAACATTAAAATGTTGATATTTTTGAAATTATTTATTGAACTATATATGGATGATGTTAAAATCAATGCTAATCTTATATATTTACATTTTCAATTTGAATATTTTTCAATCTATCCATAAAATACTTCAATATCAAAACATTACAGAGCATTCAAATTTTAGATGATAGTTAATTTTTATCCAAGGTATTTGGGTAGAAGATAAATTTTGCAGAGAATGGGAAACATTCCATGCAAAATTTATCTTCATTTTATTTTTATTCATTTTTATGTATTTATTATATATATATAAAATATATTCATAAAAACCACAATATTGTATACTTTTCCCCTGGGAAGGGGCCAGATTCCAGCAACCTTTCTAAAATCATGGATTATGAAGCCCTGTATCCTTCTAAACCACAATATATAACACCGATAAAAACTACAATAATGTCATTGTGCAATAGATATTATTCTGTCTCTAAAACAAGATTTATATACATTATTTTTATTATAAAAATATATTTCTTGATTCATGTTTCTAACTTAACTGCTTATTCACTTCAATACATACAATAACATACACCAAACTTCCAGCACCCTCAGCAGTTATGTAAACAAAAAAATTCGTTTATTTGTAGCTAACATTTTCAGCATATATATGCTATCATCAGACTAGAAGATAAAATGAACATCAAACATATAGAATTCCACATTCTATATGGAATTCTATAGGTTTGATGCTCTTTTTGTCTTGTAGTCTGATGATAGCATGTACATGCCAAAAATGTTAGCTATGAATAAACAAGTTTTTTTTGTTTACACAACTGCTGAGGGTGCTAGTTTGATGTACGTAATGTATGTAATACATTTCTTATATTAAAAATATTTTTGATAAGTATGTTAAAATTTATTTTAAATTAAATAAAAATTATAATGTATATTAACATTTTCCATTTTTTTATTATTGTTATGTACCATATACAGCATATACTTATGCTAATGGTTGTTTTATATTTTAATATACTATATATTTCAAAGAAAATATATCTATAGTTGCTCAAAAATTTAAAAAAGAAAAAATAATTGCAGGATATTATAAAATAAGCATGTATGAAAATGATAAATATACTTAAATATTTTTGATACTCTATAATTAAACTAGTTGAGAGAATTAATTCAGTTTATTATTAATTTTCTTATGAACTTTTAAGCTTTTGTCAAATGCAGAATTTTTTAGAATGATGATCTTGCATTTGGTAAAGAATATCAAAACTATCAAAAAAAACAAACAATAATACGATTGTAGAAATTACATTGTATGATTGTACGAATTGTAGAAATTGCCATTTATAAAAAGATATAAAAAATGGCATAGCACTAAGCAGAAAGAATCCTTTACTTCAGAACAGAAATATTTTTGACCATTGTCGACTGATCTATATTAGTTTTTCTGAAATCAAATACTCTTTCTTCCTAGTACTGTGCCATTTTTATGTCTTTTTAGAAACAATAATCTTTATTTATAATTTCAGATTCCCAATATTTTTGAAATTCAATCCAGATTAGCATATATTTGCTGTCAAAGACAACTTGAGCAATTGAAGAAAAGTAATTATTGTGCTTATCTCAGACCACCTATAGAATCTTATGACACACTAGATTTTGAGAAATTTGATGAAATTTTTGTAAGTTTTTATCTTGTTAAAAATTTATATCATTCCATATTGATTCAATATTAATTTTGAAAAGTTACATAAATATAAATATATATATATATCGCTTTTATTTATTGAAATAAATAAAAATAATATTGCAAAAAAATTTGTATTATATATTTTATAAGTGTTCCTCTATTTATGAACCATCCAAGTTATAATTTTCCCATTTATTTTAAAAAAACTGAGAACTTTTATGAAATTTTAAATATTATGATAGCAAATCTTTTTTAGTTTGTAAATAAAAATATCAACACATATAAGTTACAAAGATGAAAGCAAAAATATGAATAAAAATTACTGTATATACTTGAATATAAGCCAATCTATATATAAGCCAACCCCCCGACTTCAGAGTTTAAAAATCAGTAAAAATGCTAAACATGTGTATAAGCCTACCCCCAACTTTAACACTTAAAATTAGATAAAAATTTGAAACTGATAAATTATATGATTTTTGATTTTTAGTTACTGATATACAGTATTAATGTCATTTGCCAAAATAAATATTTCATTGAAACTTTAAATAAATATATATATATATCCAAGCATCTTATGTAGGTGTGCTGTGTTGGATTGCTACATAAGATGCTTGATTATTGTTAAGAATTTCTGTATCATGGTGCATCAGGCAGTGCAGTGTTGCCTATCTGATGCACTTATATAAATGCAGGTTGGAGTCAGCGGCACGATGTGTTTGCTGACTCCAACCTGCATTTCGCTTCAGGGAAAGATAAAATTTTACCTGGTATTGTATTAAATAAATTATTGCAAAATTTCCTTCCTGGTCTTCAGGAGACATTCAATAAGTTATGGACCCACCACTTTGGAAATTTTTTTTGGGGAAAAAATCTCAGTTTATATACGAGTATATACGGTAAATGACATTTTATCCAAATTTCACTATTGTAATATTATTAATTCTTGCTGGCCACAATATCTCTCTTGATATGTATTATATACTAGTTTTTCGAATTATTGTTGTTTCATGCTATATTTATCTAGATATTAATTTCACTAAATACTATATTATTTATATATATATTCTCAGTAAATTTTTAAAATAAAAGATTAGAATATTTATTTTTACATTGAATTAATATAGAATAACTCAATTTTAATACAATATTTGAAAAGTATGAATAAGAAATTCATTGTCATAAATATATCAGCATCATATATATATTCCTTTTTTAGCAAGTTGGTTATGATTACGGAACAAAATACTTTGCAGAAAATAAGGAAAAATATAATAATAAAAGTTATGGAACCTTTTATGAATTAAATCTGGTATGTATTTTAAAAATTTTTATTAACTGTTAAAAATTAGCATTTAAAAGTGGTCATCAAATAGGATCAGTCATGAACAAATAACATCACACTGTTTAAAAGTGTGTATTTGAATTAGGAAGTCAGATGACATTTTTATGATATTTATGGAGCAATTCTAGAATTTTTGATAAAAACTATATGATTGTTTAAGAATAATTATTGTAAACTAGGTTAAAGAAGTTTGATCTTACTACTTATACTATAATTTATTTACATTTTTTATTCATTCTATTCTATTTTATTCATTTGTAATTCAGTTTATTATTACCCTGAACTCAGATATATATCAAATATATTACAATAGAGCATCGATGATCCAAATGTAATTTTCAGTTGTGATACGCAACAGGTCTCCATCAATACTCTCACCCTACAATGTATGATGGGAGAATCTAAGTTTCCGTTATGCATGCTGATTGTATTGTTTTTATAATTTTTGTTCAACCAACTTAGTTGTATGGTAAAACATCACTATGTAGAACAACCTTACTTACAGCACAGGGATGTAGAAGGGGTGTAGCATATGCAGGAAAGAGGGAATTCTGGGGAATTCTCAATTGTTTTTTCTTATTTTTCTATCAGATCGATTATCCAAAAATTCGTTCATCCAAACTACCTTTGGTCCCAATTAGTTCGGATAATTGACATATACTGTATTATGTACTTTTTTATATGTTATTAACTAGACTAATGTAAAAGTTTTTATTTTGAATATTTCATTTTAAATGTTCAATTATAACATAATGAACATAATAATTTTTTTAATAAAAGCTCCAAAATTTTGAAATACTTTGGTGACATATTAAATAACTGCAGTGTTGTTTTGTAATGCATTTGTTACTAGGTCATTTTATTATAGTAATGTTTAAAATTCTTTTATGTATTTTAGAATATTTAAAAAATACATAGAAAAGTTCTGAACTTGAAGAACACTTATTTACAATGTTGCCTAATTAATTTATGTTATTTTTTTATTGTAAGATATTCCTTAATTTTACATTATAAATTCTTTGATTTTAACTCTATTTTGTTTTATATTTTCAGTCGGAAAAAGACATTCGTCATGATTTATTTATTGACTTGACTCAAATAATACATAAAGTTCATTTATCAAAGCCATCTTCTGACCGTAAGTGAAATTAAATTAATATACAATCTCCAATTTATTTGGTTACTTTGTCCCAAAAATTTCTGCACAAGTCCAACAAAGCTTAAGTTCAATATATACAAATGAAAGTATTAGTAAACAGAATGGCTAAATGAAATTTATGAGCATACTTTAAAGCATAAATAAGAAACATTTAGGATATAAGTAATAATTTTGCAAAGAACTAAATTGTTTAATGAATTTTTCATTTGTTTTATAGAAATTTAACACAAAAAGACTTACACGTCTGCATATTTCTGAAACCATATATTTGGAGACCTATTGTATTTATGTAAATGTATAAATTTTATATAAATAATGAGCTTTTATGATACTACTACATATATACTTAATTTAAGAGTGCAGAAACACTATTAAATTAAGTATAGGAATTTATTTCAAATTTTTGGACATAATTCAAATTGTCATTACTTCAGAAAATGATTTTTTTATATAGCTGCAATATTATAGGTGGAAGTTAGGTTCCATGATCATCAACAGTCAGAATATATTAAAAATTTTTAAAAAGAAATATAGTACAGAAATTTTGAATAAAAACTATTCATTCTTTACACTGAAGAAACTTATATATTAACTCTGCATTTTATTTACCTATATAACGAACAGTATAAAAAATTATGGATTAAAGTTTATATCCAGTTACAAGAGATGAAATTTTAGCTGGTTAGGGTGCTCGACTAATATATATAACCAACTTTGCTTCTTTAATGTAGCACTAGTATATAATCAGCACAATTTAGCAAAGTAAAACCAATTTATAAATTGGTTTTACTTTGATAAATTGTGCTGATTATATACTAGTGCTTGACTAATATTTAATCATAATTATATTTAACATTATTTGCTAAAACTTGCCTTACTTAAATACTTAAGGCAAATTTTAGCATATAATGTTACATATATAGTGTACTTAAATATTAATAGATGGTGATGAGGCATGAAATGAAATTTTCCTAAGGATTTTTCAATGATTGTTGAATTTGATTATCTATAGTAGTGATGGGCAAACTACAGCCCGTGGGCCATATGCAGCCTGCAATCCATGCATAATGTAAGATTTTTTTTCAATTTTACCATAAAATGTTGCTTATTTATATAACTTAACACTAATTAATTAAATTTAGATTCTATTCATTAAAAAATCTGGCATGTACCCCACTCAATTTTTCAATATTTTTGAACATGTAATCTATTGGGACCAATGGATTTTGATGCAGTAGCAGTGGTAGAGAATGGGCAAGAAAATTTGTTGAAAATAAAATGCTGGTTTCCAGCATGATCACAATATTTTCTTCTACTATGAATACTTCATATCAGAAAGTAAAACATTTTAGGTGCAGCCCACTAGAAAACCTTAGAAGTCCATGTGGCCTGTGGTCAAAAAAATTTGCCCATCCGATCTATAGCATTTGAAAACATCAGAAATGTTATTTGTCTCTAAAATTAAACATTTAATTGATATATTTAGATAAAATGACTGAGAAAGAGTATAAATACAGATGAAAGAAAAATATTTGTTGAAAATAGCTGTATAAGTTGAGAAATATTTTTATTTAAAAAAGAGCATATTCTAATAATAATGAAAAATTTAAATTATTTGAACAAGAAATTTTTATTTATCATTATACTGTATATATAGATTTTGGAATATCAAAAGTTGTTATATTTTTAATATTTCACTTAATTTAGATTCTGTTGAAGGTGAAGATTCTGAGAATGAATCATAAATTGAAACAAATTTGGTATGTATTAAGTAAAATTTTTACTATACTTTTTAAAATATCCCTTTTATCATTTATTTGTGCAAAGAATTACTCACGTACCAGAACTGCATGGGTCATATTTTCTCAAAATATCCAATGTCTAGAAAGACATTTTAACTATTTGGTTTGCTTAATTTTTAAAATATGCAATGTGATAATAAATGACAAACTTCCATTTATGTAAAAAATAGGAAAATGTAATTTTATTTTTTCTAGTCTGACAAAGCTTTTTATTTCTAATATAATATATTAAAATTGTCATCATATTGATGATAGTTTTGAACTATAAATAATTCATTAAGAACTGTTTAAATGAAAATTACATAATCTTATTAGATGAGGAAGAAGAGATTAAGTTTTATATTAGAAAATTATTTTCTATTTATTTTTGATAAAAACAAAATTCATGTTGTAAAATATATCTAAAAATTTTGAATATTGGATTTTATACAATATTCTTACTGTATAAATCATAAGTTTGAATAAATTATGGATAATCAGAATGTCCTCTTGCAAACAATTAGCAGCAATATAAATCCATGAATATTGTATTAGAAGCATCCTGTTATCCAAACTTTGCTATAAAATTCAGTAGTGATGGCAGGTTAAAATCAGAAGATATGTTACAAACAAAATAAAAAACTTGTGTGAGTAGTCATCTAATAATGTAGAATTTATCTTAGACTTAGACTTTACAGCATGTATTTCAATAAAATTAAAGATAAATTTCTATTATTCTCTTCTGTCCTATAATAAACCATTGATCTTGTAGTTACAAATGTCTTGTAGGTATTCTATCAATCAAGATCTTATATATTTTAAATATGCTTGGGAATAAGAATAAAATCATTTCTGTAAGATATAGGTTTCCCAAGTTTTTTTAAACAATATAGCATATAATCCCTACATATAAATTACAGTGCTATATATGTTTGTTTCTACTATTATAATCTGATATCAGATGCAAATAATTATGTTTAATATACTAAAACAAATGTCAAAAGTTAAATCATGATTAGTTATACGGATACAAAACTTCAAATATTTTTCAAACACATTGTTCACACAACCAATAGATGGCATTGCATGTCATTATTCCAAATGGCACCTGGACGATCAACGTGTTCTGTCATATTTTGTAAAAATTATAGAAGGAAAAACCCAGATTTGATTTATTTCCAATTTTAAATTATTTCACGACACAATTGCATTTGAAATGAATGTTGATTTATATACATTAAAAAAAATTAGCAATTTTCATGCACAATTTAATGTTATTATAAAGTAATATTTAGTCAAAATTTCACTGAATTTAATGTTTGTAATGTTAATGCATATTTTTCATGTTGTTTTCAGATTTTTAGAAAATTTCCTTAAATGTTTTTACGAACATTAAACATAACATTCTACTTATAAAAAGCATTAATATGATTAAATTTAAGTACTACTAAAAATTGTTTTAGAAATAAGTATTAATAATCTAATTTTTTCTCTTTACAGGAATAAAAGATTTCCTGGATTCCTGCTATATTTAAGAAAGTGTCTGCAGTACTTCTTTTATTATATATAAAAAATTAGTTAAAATTTATTTTATATTATTGTTTTTTTCTATATCCAAAAGTTTGCAAATTATTTTTCATGGTAATCAGTATTAATTTATTATATGTCATTTGCATAAAATATATTTTCACATATATTTTAGATACAATAGGCTATTTTAATATAAAATCATCTTCAAATTAATAATGTTGTTTTACCCAATTATGACAATAGTTAGAGCATAAAATTATTAATACATTGAAAAATAAAGTAATATTTAAATCCATCCTGTTTATAAAAAAAGTTTTTTTGCATAAGATGTATTTCATACATACAAAACTTATCATGCATCGATATTTGTTTCTCATGTCATAACTATTAATAAAAATCTATTATTGTAACTGCTAAGTCAACATCAACTTGCCATATTAAAATATGGCAAGTTGATCAATGTTGATTTGCTATAGATTATTTAAATTTAATTGCTTGTCATAGTTTAATATATACGGAAATAATTACATAACTATTTTTTTAATAATATATTTAAATTCAAAACAAAGTTTTTTCCTAACATATTACATGAGTCTAAGTTATGTCTATTTTTAAGGAATTTTGAAACTAAATAAAGTAATAAAATTAACTATATTTTATCAGTGATATATGCTCCATTGACAATCTTTTTATTCCATTTGTTTAAAACAGCTATTGTTCCAATAATCAGTATACCTAATCCTTGATTTACTTGGTAGATTTACACTGTACTTTTGCAGAACCAATCAAGACTAACGTTTGTATAGAAAAATCAAGGAATAGCTTCTGTAACATTAAAATAAAATGCAAATTACTTGAAACAAATTAATTTGTAATTTAGGAATAAGATGAAAGCCAAAAATAAAAATTTAAGAATAAAGGTGCAAACCATTCAAAATGTACAAAAGCAAGGTTTATTTTTATCTTCTCTCTTGTTAATATTGAAACTATTTTTTCAATTCACCATTACCTCTCTGATTTCCTCTTTAGAAAACAAAATATATTTTATTGAGCTGATTCCAAAAAATTGTTTTTAATGCTTATTTTAATTCCTTTTTCTCTATTAAAGGATTTTGTAATCCACATTTGGATCAATGCTGAAGAAATAAATTCATTTTCCTAATTAACTTAACTGATAATTTTTATTATAGTAACTGAATGCTTTTTAAAATATCATATATTTTATGATATATATAGAAGTCACTCAGCAATATTGATGGAACAGCTAATTCATCATTGTCCACAGTCTGAAATATTATTGTGCTTATCCTTACTATCAATGTTGTATTTAACTCTCAGACAGTGGTATAAATATGTACCAGCAAAAAAAATTGCTTCCAAGACTATGGATCACATTTGCACCACCGTAGTTGCTAATGTCATCTAGTGTATTGTTGTAAACAGGTAACTAAAATAAATTATCTACATTTAAATTTTATTATTATATTCTAAGATTTGAATTTTACCTAAGGTTCTAAAGATTTAACCCTTAGAACAGAACAAAATCTTAATGTATGGCTGATGGCTTCTTTGTAGTTTGTGTGTTAAATTAATTTTTAGATATGAATTTCTAACATTTTTTACATAGGAATCCAAAATGGCTATATCTTAGAAATTCCTCAAATCATATATAATACAAAGATAAAGAAAATTTTTCATCAAAATTTTAAAATCAATCATAAATTATTAAAATTTAATAATCTATATTTCTACTGTCAATTGCTCTGCATTTGGATATACAAAATTGACAACTTGATGTATCATGTGTTAATATGCTAATGATGTATGGCAACAATTTATTTTAGCTAATTAAAAATCTTATACTTTGTGTGCATATGTTTGTTTTTGTAGAAACTAATAATATATTTTGTTTAAATTTCATTCTAGTTACCTTAATACATAAAATATAATTAAATAATATTTCATTTATATTATCTCAAACTTTTTATGTCTGTAACCTGAAGATGGCAAGTATTTGCCCAAAAACGTTAATGAATATAAGTTATGTTTTATTTTAAGTTGCTAAAAATGCTGATTTCATATATGTTGATTTGTTGTATAAATAAATTTATAGAATTTTTTTTAATTTAATTTTAATGTATAAAATTCATACAAATTTTTTAGTACATTATATATTATTGGCATCTATAATCAATAAATGACAAATCATTGAATGGTATTTATCTTAAAATTTATCAAGTATTTTGTTTTCCAAAATTTTCTAGCAAAGTATTTTTCCAATTTCAAAACTAACCTGTATTTTATATGATGAGAAATCGAGACCTCTGGATAAAAAAATCAATCAGTCTGATATAAATTCGTTTGCAATATATACTGCAAACAGTAATTTACTCTACATTTTTAAATATATCAAAAGGCCTTAATGATTAATAATTTTGGAAATTATTTTTATATTTTCACAATGTCGAAAGTTTTCATTTACAAATTATAATAAATCCTTATATATATAACATACAAAATTTTTATTCTTGAAGAATCCTCTTCTTTCTTCATTTTTAGTAGACTTCTGCTATTCCTTTACATATTTTAAAAATAGATTTTAAAAGATTTTTGTTTATAAAATATTTATTTCAATGATTTATTTTATATATATATTTCAAAGCTGCAAACTAATGCAATGCTGGAAAAATATTAAAAATTTTAATTATTTTATATTGTAGAGGAAAAAATTAAAAACAAGTCAATGCTTCTTTGATCAAAGTATATTTATTAAGATCACTGTTAAGGATCTATTAACACTCAAAATGTATTCTGTTCTTATCAGATAATAAAGTGAAAAAACAAAGTTCATGAATTAGTAAATAAGAAAAAATTTTTTCCCTTAAGTACCATTCATACCACTTGTATCCATTTCTTCTTCTTCCACTTCACTTTTTTCATCTAAAATTAAATTTAAATAAACTTTAAAATTTTAACTGCAAGTTACATTTTAGATTTATAAAAAGACATTAATTAAGTCCACAATAAAAGCACAAGAAGCAGTGAAAAATAATTAAGATTTATCAGGAAAACAAAACTCAAAATTA
>WUQG02008440.1:0-11995 GCA_011317285.2 Androctonus mauritanicus
TTTCTTTAGGACTCCCTTTTCTATGTGGAGTGTTTTGCATTTGTCTAGACCAAACTCCATGCAGATGTCTTTTGAAAGTGTGTGTGTGATTTGTAATAGCTGTTGTAATTGTGTTAAGACATACAGCTTAATGTTGTCCATGTATAAAAGTTGTGAGAGTGTGTAGTGTGTTGTTTGGTTTAGTCTAATGTTGTAGCCATGTAAGGAATATAAGAAAAATGAAAATAAATAATTTTCTGATAAATTTTAAAAAGGAAATACAAAAAAGATACCTGTTGCTGGAGACACGTCCATGTGCAGCTGTGGAGAGTCGTCATGTGATGGACAAGAGTATTGTGAATCACCGACGAAAAGAAGAAAAAAAGAAAAAGGCTTTTTCTTTGGAAAAGATTGTTGATATTGTTCTGTATATAAAAATTAATTATATAAAAGAAATGACAATTAATTATTTATTCTCTTTGTTTTTGCTAATATTTTCCGTTCATACAGTTATGCAAATGAGAACACTACTTAAGCTGCTGAGTGGTACTGAACGACAGTTTATGTTGTATCATCTTTCGTTGTGCTTCGTCGTTTATGTTGTATCATCTTTCGTTGTGCTTTGTCGTCTACGTAAGTGTAGTTATCGTCCATTGACTGTTGTGTTGATGTTACTTGGACGTTTGTGGAACTTGGTGGTTATGTTTGGACTTACTGTGATATCATCCTTGTGGAACTTGATGGCTACATCTGGAATTGTTGTACCGACAAATGGTGTTTCAGAAAGTCAGTGTGGTGGGTAATAATAATAAACGTAGTAAAATATAACTCACTGTTATATTTTACTATGATTATTATTATTATTATACACAGTTATAAGTCTAACAGTTTTTGTTTTAATAAATCCAAGTTCTTTAAGTTATTTATGGAACATTTATTATTCATGGGGACATGGGGTCGAACTACGGATAGGTCTGCAGGTGGGCACCCAGTCCTATCAACTGGAATTAAACGATTACTTTACTTATTGCTCTATTTGTGTTTGTTTTATTAAGAATGCTATTAATGAGTAGATAAACAATTATAATTAGATATTTAATATAATCATTATAATAATATAATTAAATATTTAGCAAAAATTTATTGAGAAAAAACAAATAATTGCTGATATAAAAATATTTCTGAAATAATAAAATATAATAAAAATATTGAAATCACCATCACAGTGATACATTTACTTAAAGATGAAATTTTCAAAAATTTTTTTGTTGAAAAATGAAATTTTAATAGTTTAGAAATATGAGACTTAATTACAGATATTTGCTGGCTAGCACATGCCTTTACATTCCATCACAGCCAACAGAAAACAGATTAAGCCTACTGGAATTTTTTCTGTAAATTTCTCATTGGTCATTATGATAAATTACCAAAGAAATATTAAATTGCATTTAAGTTCATAATTTGAACATTGTAATAGCTCTACTTCATGATGCCTGATTATGTAAATACAGCAGACTTCCAATTATCTGGGGTTGGATTATCTAGATAGCAGACTAACCCTGATTAATCTGCAATCTTGAAGTGATATTTAATTATGAATATTTTCTCAGATGTGCTATCAAAGATTTTTAAATTTCATTTTGTCATTATAAGTTATTAGCAATAAAAAATTATAAATATTGTAGTAATTTCTGGCTCTAAATATATCAATTTGTTTTCTTTTTCAACAACAAACAGAACATTTAAATATATGTATGATTACAATTTACTTTTTTTAATATTAAATGCATATCGTTTATATATATATTTATTTATTTATTTATATTTTCAGTATTTTGCAGATTATCTAGAGTAATTATTTCCATCTACTTTGGTTAATTGGGAATATACTGTATTTTTTTTTATATTAATATTTTTCCATATTATTCAATTGTTTTAAATCTTTTTTACCTTTCTGCATGCTGGACATAATCCATTCTCATCTGTTCTGATACGATGCCAACAAAATCTACAAATCTAATAAAATTTCATAAAATTAGAAATATACAACAGCTTTATTGAATAATTCAATATGAAATTATGAACAATCAATATCCTGCATTAACTTAATTAAAAATAAACAACATGTATCATATTTATATAAATGATTAACTTTTTAGTGATTTTATTCATGATCTCTCTTCAAATTGCGATTCCAATTCAATTTTTAATCTGATGATTGAAAAACTAACAAATCAAAAAGTTTTCAGTTAAATAACTATGTTAGTGCCAAGTGCTGTAAGTTGAGTGAAAGTCCTATTGTTAATTACAAACTATTCTCTTGTTACATGGCATGCATTCTGGAAGAACTTCCAGAATGCATGCTGTATAGCAAGAGAGAAAATTCAACTCATTGTAATTTTAGTTCTAAGTCAGAGTATTAACTTGAAAATTTTATTCAAGAGAAGTATTCAATAGAACACCAATTGTCAAATCTAAAGTTTCAAATCTAATTAATATAAAAACTTGAGCAGTTTAAATACTGCAAAAACTGGCAAAAAAAGTTGCTCTCCTCTACAAGCATATCGTTCAATTAACATTAATGAAATTTAGAATGTAGGTATTTCTTATATTAGTTGACATTCCCTGAAAATTTAAGCATATTCAAGTCAAAAATAAAGAGAAGAAACTGGGAATCTGTTTTCTATAAACACATTATATATATTTTGTATTGTTTAACCCCTTTGACCAAATTTGGATATAGGCATGTTCTAGCTCAATTAAAATCTGAAAATTTTGCATTTTTTGTATTTTTAATATAATTGGGCTAAAATAAAAAAATGGTGTAGAACAGGGTGATTCACATGTTTAGAAACATCTCTATAGGTCATATTATTCAACTAATTTTAAGCAAATCTGGACTGTAAATATTTCTTAAGTTAATGCTTTTTGAAGAATACAGCCAAAGGAGCCAAAATGAATAGAGTAGGCAGTCTTTTAATTGTGAATTCTACAGGTCATGTCACTCATTTTGAACTAATTTTACTTATGTATATTTATTATTTTACTAAATGTTTCTTAAAAATTTCAATTCAATCAGATTAAAAATGAAGAGTATTTGATGATGTATTAGTTTATTATTGCTAAGAATTGTTTTATTGAGACATTCAATCTGAAAATAAATGATATTGAATAATCAAAAATATCTAATATGTTAAAAAATAAGCCAAGTACCATGCTAAGAAATTAGGATATTTGTTATAATTTAGATGTGGCTACTTGACTGACTTTGATAATTTAAGAAAATAAAACATAGTAATCACACCTAAATTGTAACAAATACAATATTCTAATTTCTTAGCTTTTTTTTTATATTAAATATTAAATGTTTTTGCATCCTATTACATATTAGATGTTTTTGTAAATCCTTTGATTGCATATTCAAATTTAACCATTATTATATACAAATATTATCAAGCCCTAAAACAGATATTAAAAAAAATTTTTTTTTTATTACAAAAGTGCTTTCACTTTTGCAGCCATCATCAGCTGCACTTTAAAATTAGAACAATGACAACAGCATCAAGTCCACAATTGTTCCATTTTGGAATGATACTCTAAGGCAGGGGTTGGCAAGGCACAGCCCGCATGCGGCCCGTTGCAAGTTTTTGTGCAACCCACCAAGCAATATAACTTTTATATGGTAAAGTAAAATTTAGGAAGGCTTTTTTATTTTTTATTATATTATTATTATTATTTGTTATATTATGAAATATATTTATTGATTGTATTAATAGTTTTTATCGATTTAGAGAATTCGGTTACTATCACCATAACCAGCGATAAACGATTGGTTGACAAATGTTCACAAAAAAGCAAGACTAGAATTGGCATTGGAATATTTACCCTATCCCTAGAATTTTTTTGTTCTCCGATGTCTATAATAACACTGTGCGGCCCCTTAAAAATAAAAAAGCCTGACTGTGCGGCCTGCTGTAAAATATTTTTTTTGAAAATGGCCCACCATCCAGAAAAGATTGCCGACCCCTGTGCTAAATTATTGATAAAAATAAACTCAATTTTCTAGAAAATAATATTAATGTTTTTAATTCTATTAGTTGAAAATTCATCAATTATAAATTTTATTATGATAATTATTTTAATAAAACTAATAGACATAAAACAATTTATATATTTAAATCATTACAATGGTTAGATTTAGCATCATTCAATGGGACATCAAAATGTCATAATTTTTCAAATTTATATACAGATAAAAAAAATATTAGAAATTTATATATCTGAAATAATATGTAATTATTGTTTAATAAAGTTAAATAGTGTTATATTGTTGAAGAAACCTTTAGAAAATTGCAGTAAATGCATTACAGATATTCATATTATCAGTATACAGTATATCAAGCATTGGATTTAATACTGGATCCAATAATGAAAGCAAAAGTCAATTTTGTCTTAAAATCAATGGTGCACAGAGTAAATTTGATATATCTAATCAATCATTGAAGAAAATAAGCAAGAAAATCATTGATTTAAACCAATTACAGTGGATAATTGATCAATGATTAAATAAATTTTTCAAAAAAAAAAACAAATTTTTTTTTGCAAAATTAAAAAGTGGTATAGATTTATACTCTTCATTAAATTAAAAATTTGTGAACTAAGAGATATCTGTACTTTTTAAAGAAAAATATGCAATTTATTCTGTAAAGTCAAGAATTCTATAATCTGGCATGTTTTACAAAAATATCATTTTAAAATCTAGAAATATAAGTTAATAAAACAATTTACATATACATCTATAATCACTTTTATACTTAAAAATTTTCACTTTCATTAATATCAAATGTTGATGCTACAAGACATCTACAATTATATTTATTTCTATTTTCTATTCTATCATCTAAATCTTCTCTTTATGCTTTACCTGACAATCCCATGAATCAACACCTACAAAAGTTTTTTCTCTGGAATTTATTAATAATTACTACATAGTGGACACAGAAATCTTATTTCTCAGATTAGGTTTTCTGCATCATCTGCTGACATTGCTTTTTAATATTTTATTCTTAGTTGCAAAAGTTATCGCTGATTTTTGCCTTAATTCTGTATATATATTTGTTGTTTGATTTATTTATGAATAATATTTACTTGCAATATTACTATCTGCTTCAAAATCAAAAAATGCAAAATGTTGGCCAAAAAGGGGAAGTATTACATCCTCTGGTTTTATCTGCATTTTATGTAAATAACTTCTATTCTTGGATTGTGTCTAATATAATAGTTTATTTGCAGTAAAGCTCAACTACTTATCTGTCAATAATAATGAAGAATATAAATTCTTTAACATTAATATTATATAAATAATTTCTTTATTATAATTTGCTTGATTTTAAGGCTATATTTTCATTTATTTAGATAAATAAATTATGTTTAATCATATTAATATATTATTGATTTTGTTGATGTTTGCTTAATTTTATTATGATTAAATTTCCTTGTCATGAAGAGAACTCCAGGTTTTAACATTATATATATGAAAAATTGATTCTTAGCATATGAGTTTTTACTTGACAAACTTGTTCCAGTTAATGAATTAGTTTGTAAAAGTGGAAACTGTTTGCATTACAAAATAGTGAAGTTTTTGCATCTGCTAAAAATTTCAATTTTAATTGAATACTTAATTGAAAATTTTTAATGAAAGACTATCTTAACTTTTTATTTCTAATTTTGTTGAAAAAATATCAACTTATATTAGAAATAATTCTAAATTTTTTGAATTCAGTGTGAAAATCAAAAGTAGAATCAATTCATTTGTTTCCTGTAATGTTCACAATCCTGAAGAAGAGATACATTACAGTAAAAAACAACAAAAAATTCTTCAGTACTAATATTTGATGATAAAGTAAAGTACAGTTAGTCCTTGATTTACAATGGGGTTTGGTTTGAACTCACCATTATAAGTCAGAGTGTTTGTAAATTGTAAATTTTGAGAATTTATGGATTTCTCACTATTAATGTTTATTAGGACATTATACATTATCTTAATAAACATAATGAACATAAAACTTCAAGAAAAAAACACAAAAAAAAGAATGCTTTCTAGACAATTGGATTAGGAACTCAAATCCACAGAACTGCATTGATGAATCACAGAAATTACTGACTGCTTCATCATTGTAAGCATGAGTGATCATAAATTGAGATTATTGTATTATAAAATAATACAATAGTTATTAATAGGATAACTAGAAGTGCTGAATTGCTTGCTAAAATTTCTGGATTTTTGTTATTCAGGATATTTTTGTAAAATGATGTTTCTGTCAGATATTAAACTAATGGATTTTTATGAATGTACTATTTAGCATTATTAAGTTTTCAATTCTTCACATTTCTCAATAAAATTTTGAGTAGTTATCTGTATTTTATGTATTCTCTTTTTTTACTCATAAATTTTTTTATATTTTTTTTTATGGCTGACAAATGAGAAATATTCTATTTTTAAATGATGAAATCATATTTACTCGTATATGAAACTTTTTAAATCATAACATTTATTTTATAAGAAAGATATCACTTATAAACTGTAAAAAATAATAATTTAATTAAATTTTAATAAATTGAATGAAACACAATAGAATACTTTAAAGGAAAATATTTTAATGAAAGCTTGTAATTAAAAATTTGTATATTATCTGTATAATTAGAATATTATTTGTTAGTAAAATAATAGAAGTCGTAATTATATTTTAAAAAATAAAATACTGAAATTAATATTATATTGTGTTGTATTCAGTTTATTAAAATTTTTTCATTCGTTTCATATACAGGTGTACGTTCAATAAATAACTTTGAATGGTTGGCTCAAATTCGTTATTATTGGGAAAATTCAGATGTTAAAGTAAGAATTATAAATACAACAATAATTTATGGTTATGAATATTTAGGAAATACTACCAGGTATGTGTTATGAAATACTACCAGGTATGTCTTATGAAATATGTAAAATTTTAGCATTATGATTTAAATATTTTAACAAATTCAGTTTTTTTATTGTTATACAAAAGAAAAAAGTATCAAATTTTATCAACACATCACAACAAAATCAGTTATTGAAATCAATTAAACTTATAAAATAAATTACAGTTAGAGTATTTTGTAATTTCTAAACCAATAAATAAAAAACTCAGAATAAATCTATAAAAACAAGACAAATATTGATAAATGAAATTATAAGATATGTGTGATTGAAATAAAAATTAGCAAAATTGCTGCTGTACATTATTTAGTTTCAATAATTGAACAAATTATTTCAAAATATAAAAACATATAAAAATAATTAATATAATGAAAATTAAATAAAATTCTGAATCGAATAATTTTTATATTATATAGTATATATTGTATATATATATAGATAAGCACACAGGAAAAAGTTCGGACTAAAATTTTTCCATAATCTAGATATATAGCAAAACCTTGTTAATTTAAATTATTCAGGACTAAAAAATAAGAATTCAAATTATATGATTTTTTTTCAAATGATTTATATGTTAAATGCATAAATCTTTTTTTTAATTCATGATAACATATCTTACTTCTTGCAAATTAATAATTATTACATATTGGTAAAGAGAGTTTTCTGAAATTTTTTTAATATTTTTCTGAAAAATTAGCTCCAAAATTATAAGTAATATTTGATTCTAAAATATTTATTTAAAAATAATCACATTGACTTTTATATTTACAACTTTGATTCTAGATTGACATAAAATCTAGAATCAACTTGGAGACTGTTTAAAAATATTAAATTTTTAAACAGTCTCCAAGCTTTTAATTATTCTACTATAATCCTGATAATTCTAGAAAATAATCTAATATTGACTATATTTCATCAAACAATTGAGTATTTAGTTCCTCAGTAGTGTTCGTGCAGATTGAGATTCTGCATTTGAACAAAATCAATATACAAGTATATTAAAGAACTTTTTAAAAAATTTGAAAAAAAATTAGAATTTTCCTGAATTGCAAGTCCTTTCTGATACATAATATTTTGAAAGCATGAAAATCAATATATATATATATAAATTATTTATTTTTTAAAATATCACATTATAATTTTGTTCTAATATTTTAATTTTGTTTTAGATTAGCCATAACACCCTTAACTGATAGATGTTATAGGACTTTAATTGGTGCTTATTCTCTTCATTTAAATGGAGCATTAGAAGGACCAACTGGAACTGGTAAAACAGAAACAATCAAAAATTTAGCAAAAGAAATTGCTGTACAATGCATTGTTTTTAATTGTTCTGAAGGTTTGGATTATATTGCAATGAGAAAGGTAATTATTTAAATTTAAAAAATATCACTGAAAAAAAAGTACTTGAAAGCAGTTTCATAAAAATAAAAACATTTTTAATAGAAAAACTTTAGAATGTTTCAGTCAAACTAGTGACTATCTTCAGCTACTATACAGATTATAGAGATATAAACATATAAAAAATATTCTAAGAACATAAAAATTTTTTTAAAATGTTTTTTTTTAAATATTGGAAACGTGCATTTCTAACAAAGGTAACAAGTGTTTTAGCCATAAAATATATTATATGTAATATTATATATTTTATATATGAATTAAGTTTGCTAATTTATTAAATACATACTAAATCTAAATACAGTAGAATATTCAATAAAAATATCAAATTAATAAGAATATTGTTAAATTTACCTAAACTGGACAACTTATCAATTAATTACTGAATCTAAGTTTAAATAGAATGCACAGATAATTAGGCTTAGCTAGAATGAGATCAACAGTATGATCAAACTTTCTTAATTTTTCAAATCTCTTTTGTGCTCACTGTGATATCTGAAGAGTATCACATTGAACATAAAAGAAATCAGGTGAACTAAAACCTTTGCTAGCCATTCTAAACAATATTATATGCTCATAAGCCTCCTGGCTTATGAGCATATAATATTGTTAGAATGGGCCTCCTGGCTTATGAGCATATAAGCCTCCTGGCTTATGAGCATATAATATTGTTTAGAATGGGATAAGATGAAGATCATACAACTCCATGATCTCCCTTGGGGAGAGATGATTGAGAAAGCATTACAAATCCTAAAAAGAGCCTATTCAAAAATTTTATCAATGATCACCTAGGAAAGAAGATCTCATCTGCTTGGAAATACAGAATAAAAAAATATTTAAACTTTTTATCTTTAATATTACTAGATTTTCTGTATTTTATGGCTAAAACACTTGTCTGTTACTACAGAAGTACACATTTTTTGATATTTAAAAAAAGAAATATTTTTTAAACATTTCTGTGTTCTTAGAATATTCTTTATATGTTAATATCTCTGTATTCTGTATAGTAGCTGAAAATTGTCACTAGTTTGGCTGAAACATTCTAAAGTTTTTCTATTAAAAAGGTTTTTATTTTTATGAAACTGCTTTCATGTGCTTTTCTTTAAGTGATCATTTTGAAAATATTAAGCAGTATAAATTTTTCTGCCTATGATTTTAAAAGTATGCAATTTTATAGTTCAGTTGATATTTTTTACTTTCCCAAAGATCAGTACCTATGAAAATATAAAAATCTATATAAAAATATAGTAAACATGAATGATTTTTAATTCAAATTTAAATATTCCTAAACTAACCAAATTATATTCCTAGTGATTTAATTTTGAATTAAACTGCCAAATTAATGATTATTTATTAATTACAATATGCTACACTATCTATTGGTTTAATAATTAATTATTTAAAATTTAGACTAAGGTGGCACCATCTGTTATTTAATAATTAAATTAATTTTATTAATTTCCTAAAATTAAAAATTTGTCTTGGCCTGGAGTCAAACCAGGATCTTTGGATTATCATCCTAATGCTTTAACCAGTTAGACTACCAAAACATTGACATGTTTCCAATTTTGGGATGTATATAATGTAAGTACTTTTAGGAATTATCAGACTTATGCTAATATCAGCACTCCCAAATGGAAATAAACTTAGCTATGGATCTTCACTTGCCATGAGGGCCTATGGCAAGTGGAGGCTCATGGCATGCAAGATGCACCGAACTTACATACATAGAATAAGTTCTATGTATGTAAGTTTGGTGTTTATAATTGTTAAATATTTTATTATAATTTGTAGTTTTAAGGATTCAAAAACTTTTTCATAGTCTTGATAATTATTACTGTGACAAGTGATGTTTTTGGAATGAGTGGCTAAAATATTTACATGATTATCAGAATTAATAATTATTATAATCTAACATGTATGAAATAAATGAATGATCTTTTACTCAAATTATAAAAATATATATTTAGTTAGCTTTTATATTTAATTTGATTTCAATAAATAATAACATGTATATTATAATATTTTTTATATAGTTTTTTAAAGGTTTAGCATCAACTGGATGTTGGTTGTGTTTTGATGAATTCAATAGAATAGAAAAAGAAGTTCTTTCAGTTATTGCACAAGAGGTAAATAATATTATGCTTATTATTGATACATTTCTAATGAATGTAGAAATCAATTATAATTTTTTCTTTTAAAGATATTGTGCATTATTCAAGCTAGACAAGCAAATGTTACTCAACTTTTATTTGAAGATTCTGAATTAAATTTCAATTCAAAAGGTTATGTTTGTATTACCATGAATTCTAGATATGCTGGATTTTCTGAATTACCAGATAATTTAAAGGTATTATTTCTTAAATTTATACTTCTAATAAACAAAAACAACATTCTTAATTGTTTTCATTTAGAGGAAAGTAGAATAATGATACTCACTTAAGGGAAAATTTAAATAACATATTCAAATTTTATTAGCTAAATATAATTTCAAAACATAAAGAAATATTTTTAATTACATAATTGTCTACAAATAATTTATAAATATTTTTTTATATATATTTTATAATAATGTGCATTGAGTGATAATACCCACTCCTGTAGGGCAATGCTGGTCACAATTTTGAGTGAATTTTTAAACAAGATAAAATTCATATTTGAAACTTTTTGAACTACAAAGTTTGTGCGCCCAATTTCTATACATTGTGCATTGATACCACATCTCATTGTCTCATCCAAACTTAGTTAACATTAAATGTAATGAGTAATTGAATTTTTAAATTTGTTTATCCTCATAATTTGCATATTATATATCAGTTTAAAAAAAATTCATAAAACAAAAACATTTCTTTTTGATTGAAAATTCTTATAAAATATACTTATAAACATTTCAGAGAATATGAAGTTGAATATGAATAATATGCAATTTAGTACCATTGAAATTGAAGTATGCTTCTAGAGGTCTTGTTTTATTGCCCTTGTTTTCAAGCCATTTGCACTGATACATCACTTCCAAATGACCTTGGAATTCAGAAACTCATAGATACTACCCTCTGTTTACAAATTAAGCAGGAAACGTGTTTGTTTTGATGTCGAAAAGACTTAGGGCTGTCTTAAATTTGATCTTTTTGTTTGTTTACGTAATTTTGATAAGAAGATATCTAATTAGATAAAAATTTATTAAAAATTAGCAACATAATATAGAATTATTTACTATTTTTACTAAATGATTTTATTAATAGTACATTATATATTATTAATACAAAGTATATTTAATGACTATTGTCCTCTGGGCTTTACTACTTTTGACTATGGTGCACATGCAACATTTGAGACAAATGTTTATTATTTTTTGAAATTTTGAATCAATTCTGCAGAACTCACATGTCATTCTGATTATTTCTGTTTAATTCGTAATGTTTTGTTATTAAGCCTTACATAATATATGTACAGCTGATGAGGGTCATATAGATCAAAAATATTTGTGTTTATATACTAAGGCCCTCTGCACATGGAGCGTATTGTCATAGACGCGTTTTAGACGCGGCATTGTTTGCTTGCAGCGTCACATGTTTTCAAATGGATGTCTGTACACGAAGCAGCAGTGTAGCGTATTCGTCATACTTCCAAAGCTTCAGGACG
>WUQG02008451.1:0-32759 GCA_011317285.2 Androctonus mauritanicus
GAGAAGTTTTGTATGGTAAAGAAAAATTTGGTTACTGTTGCTGAATACATATCAAAAATAGATAATTAGTGTTGAGAGTTGGGGAAAAAAGCAAAATATGATGTAACTAGTGAATACTAATAACATAAAAAAGTCAAGCATGTTTTGCTCATTCTGATCAGAAGCATGACTATATTTTTATATATGAGTGTAAATTGTTAGAGAATCAGCGTTGAAGGAGTTTAAGATTTAATTTTTTATTTCGATTCGCTTTATAAATTGATATATTCGTCATTATTTAAAGACATTATAATGTCTTAAAGTAAGGTTATAGGTCTGCGACTTAAAAAGACTTTGTTCTTCGTAAGACCAAGAATAAACATTCTATCGTTAAGACAGTTTGGATCGCAGATGAAGCAAAACTTAAATATATGAGTAAAGATTTATTGTATATAATATTTTATTGTGGAACTCTGATTGAAACTAATTATTTGAAAGAATTATAGTAAATTATTTATTAACGCTTTGCAGCTCGTCTTATAACTTAGGAACTATTCATAAACTACGTCACGTTAGTTCGAGCAATTTTTGATTCCTTTCCTCCCTTTCGTCATTTTTCATAGCATCAAGCTTGATCTCTCTGACCGTCATGCCGCAAATTTTAAGATCCTCCCCTTCTCCTTAAAAAATTTTCTCCGATTTTAGTAAAAAAAAAAAATACATAAAATTATAATACTATATACTTTGTTACACATATTCTTTAGTGTCCGAATAAACCTTCAAACAACTGATATGAATGCCTTAGAACTAAATATACATCACTTTTTTAACAAACTTTTCTCTAAATATATTACCTTGCAAATGTAAACATTTTATATTCTATAAAAAAAATTTTTTTTAATCATAAAGGTATAAAATTCTTCAACCATTTTTACAGCGCTGTATCACAATTTGCATGACTCCCTCTCTCCCTACGTCATTTATTGTTCGCAAATATACTACACCCATCCCTTAACAGCGTGACGTAGTTTATGGATGCTGATTTAGTGAACTGGAGCATGCCAAAAATCATTTTTATCGACTTATACCGTTATTTTATTAAAAACTATACAAATATTGTTTATATATTATATATATTTTTCTATCTTTTAGTACTCAAAAATAAATAAATAAATAAATAGGATCTTGTATATTAGATATTGAACATTGCTCGATTTAATCGATCATAAAAGTAACACATTATTGATTTTTGGTCGTTTAAACATTATAATCATATACAAAAATTACATTTTGCAGTCCGGAGACAAACAAAAATTACAGATTACACCCGATTATATAAAGTGAAGTCAGTCATTAACACCAAATTACCAGCTAAAAACTGTTTATCTCTAGATGTCACCTTGTTTTTCTCGATAAAGATAAGAGGGCGCCGTCTCGTCTCCGCCCCGATCTTTGTTCTCCGCCCAACTGTTGCTAATGTATCTGGGTTAAAAGGAAAAGTTTGTTTACCGCTTTTATTTTTCTTTTCTTCTACTAGATGGAGCCACTAAAGAAAAATTCAAATTTACGAAGTTCATTCCCGAATCGTCATTAAAAAAAATGTTATTCTTTTATAAAATTTATCAAATTATACTCGAGAATGAATTAAAATTATATTTTATATAATTTTTAATATGTTATAAATGTTTTAGGCTGTCTAAATATGTAAACATAACAAGAAATGTTAAAAATTCCATATTGTATAGATTAATAAGATTATTTTTTTGATGAATATATTTATGTTTATCATTTATAAAATACTACAAATAATTTATCAATAAAACTCTAAAATTTAAATGATAATTTATTTTATTTTTATAAACATAAGTTTAGTTCGTATATCCGTTCCTAGGTGGTGTAGTGTCAAAGCGTGATAACGAAGCATTATAGGACGAATCAAAGTACTTTTTTTTTTTTTCTCTTGTTCGAGAATTTTACACTTCCCGATTGGCAGTGACCCACTTCTACGTATTCGTCGCGATAAATTTTTTTTCCATTTACTACGTCATCGTCTTTCAATTAAAAAAAAATACATTTACTGTCCAGTCATTCATTACTGATAGGAATAGATTTGTCAATATATTTCGACAGAGAAAGCAATCCTGTGTGGTGGAATCAAAATTCGATCATAGCTATTTCGGATTCGCGTATGATGCAACTGAACAAACAAAAATATATATCCGGTTACTAATAAAAACAACAGGAGTTTAATTAGTTTTAATTAGAGGAGACGGGAATGAAAAATATTTTGTATCTTTTACCACGAAAATCTTACGGAAAATAATCCGAAACGAGAAAGAATTCATGCGCGAATGATTGGCATGTTGGTTTTGATAAAACATTTCTCGAAACACATTAATCGTGAAATTTATAAAGCATTATATTGTATATCTAAATCTGAATACAGCTTATAATAATGGAGATTTGCAAAACGTTGACTTTTGTCCGTTAAAGCAAAGAGAGATAGATAAAGTTATTTCTTACAGTTAGATAGGATGATTTTTAATGGACACGGATGCTAGAATTTTTCCTGATAAAATGACAATAAACAGATCCTCAGATTATTTGGCACATCATACGATGTCGTCTCTGAAACAGCACAAATCCATTCGCGTCTAATAGGATTTCATTTATTTTTTTATTCGAAACTCTATATTAATGAAAATGGAAAAATTTAATTCTATTAGATCTATAGTAGATTTTAATTTTTGAAACATTTTTTTAGCTTTATTTATAATTTAAAATTTTTGCGTAAAACTTAAAAAAAATGAGTTTTCGGCAACAATATTAACTTCGTTTTCGCTTGCCTTAAACACAATCTGTGGTCAGCTAATCACTCATGGATCTATGACTGTTTAGGAAATTAAATGCTTTTTCTAGAAGAATTATTTTATTGCTTAAGAAATGTAGAATCTCTCTTCGGAATTCAACTTTCAGAAACTTTCACGCCACACCAATATTCAACTTTCAGAAATAAAACAGAACAAGTTTTATTTCCGAAAGTTGAATATTAATGTGGTGTGAAAATTTAGTAGGAATATTGAAAAGATAATTGATGAGATATAATATCGATATTCTCATTAAAATTAAAATTCTGAATTTTTTTAATCTGTTTTTGTTTTCGTGAAATAAGTAAAATCTTTCATTTCATGAAAACAATTCATTCTTGTGTATTTTGAGAGTCAAATCGTAGAAATGCCTTCCAAATGTCTTAGACTGTTATATTGCGGATTTCTAACGTCTTAGACCAGGTATGTCGAATTCACGCACCACAGGCCACACACAGCCCTCAGCATCCTTCAGTACAGCCTGTTCCATTACCATAATCATGTATTTTAACAACTGTATGTAATTCATAAATACAATAATATAGTAAAAACCTGTTAATGTGAATAATAAATTACCGGTACATAAATTTAATTTCATCTATTTCCTTTACTTCACTTACAGAATGTACCTAATATTTTATTATCCTGTTGAACATATATTTTTGTAAAATGTAAACAATTGGGAATGGTAGCCAACTTAAATATTTAGTGGGAGCTGTCTCAGCTTTGTTTTGTTTCTTAAGTGGCCTCTCAATATGCATTGTTCGTTGAATGGCCCTCAGCAAGATTCCTGTCTTAGAGTACTAGAGATTCGTAGCTTCTAGCAGTGATTTAGTGGGAATCCACAGAAGTTAAAAGCTTTTATCAACAGTTTTTAAACTACTGATAAAAATCTTTTAATTTAAAAAGATAGTGCCACTATCCTAAGAGATCAACCAATTGTTTCCAAATTGTTTAATAGTTTTAAGTTATACAGTATTGTAAAACATTGATTGCCATAAAACTTCTACTGTTATATTTAATTAAGTATCCCTATATTTAGTGTAAATTGTAATTTGATACCATGCAATGAAGAAGTTCGAGAAAGTGAAAGAACTTAAACTGATCCTGTCTTTTAAATTAAAGAATGATGATGAAGGATTGGCGTAAAGGTCGAATAATCGGCGTCATCCATTAAATGTTAACAAAAATAGCTTGGAACTGATCTAGAAATGTTGGTCGGGTTACAAACGTGATCTTGAGACACGGTCTGTTTCGCATCATGATCTGACTGTATAGAAAAATAAATGCTGTTGCATGCAATAAGGAAGGAAGACATTAATCCAGTTAAACTTATATTTATCGAAAGTTATAGTAGGTATACCGAAATTTTCTCTTGAAGATATTTAAAGCAATAAAATTTATTTATATTTATGATTTTTCGTGGAGCTCCGAAACTTCTTGCATAACAATAAACAATAAACTTTATGTAAACAGTTTACCATCCGAAAGAGGCGATTAGATAACTTGATAACAGATTGCAAAACAATCTCATGCCATTCGATTCTCATTCAGATCTAAACCAAAACAAACAAAAATTGTTTTCATAAAACGTTTTCAAAATTTTATGTTTTTGGTGGAACCATTTTTACAAGTAGCAATTGAATTAAAACTTTTTCCAGTTTTTAACCGCAATAACTGATTAATCATTAATGGAGATCTATAGTTGATAGTTCTGACCGAATTTCTATTTATTTATCTTTAATATAAGTTTTATACAAAAATATTTGTGAATGTAACAGATTTGCGTTTTAGTAGCGAAATTTTTATTTACTGTTTTTAAATAGAAAATTCGACGTATGTGGAAGATTCTTTATCTCCGTACTCTAAACGAAAACGTGTGCAAGAAAGCTAAAGACGGCTGGCGGTCTACCTAAATAAAGAGAAATTGTGCTGTTACTTCCGTTTGGCGCTGCAGTCGGCATATTGGCGGTCGCGCCAACCAAGGTCACGGCCACCAGGGTTCGTTGCCGATCGTTGTTCCATTTTTACCGGGTGAGCGTCACGTGATCGCAATTCCAAGAGTAAAAGTGGGACTGCCACAACCGGATGCTGTCACACTTCTCTCCAGCTCCGTTTTCCTATCTAAAATAGATTGTTTTACACCTTTGAAAATTAGATTTTCACATCTCTCCGAACACTGGTGGAACGAGTACAGAGAAAAGCGATAACAGTTTCACAAATACCATAATAATGTATTATGATATCTTTAAATGCAAGCTGAAGATATGAAACTGCGAAATTTATCAAAAACTTTAGCGTATTCGATACTTTATCCATATTATTTTAGAATCAAGAATGGAAATTCTTTATAAATGTATTGATTTTCAATGTCAGCAATGTTTTTCATAAATTTATGAATATATAATTTCACTTTTTCTCAATCCAAGTTGGAAGAAATATTAGAGGAAGCCATTGTTCAGACATCAGAGGAACCTTACTTGTTAGAGTTAGCTTGGATTTCATGTTTTCTTTTTTGTAATATTCGGAAGACATGTGCAATAAATGATACTAAAAAAAAATTCTAGACTGGTTTCGGATAATTTTATTGGATATAGAACATTTGTGCTGAGATCCACCAGACCTACTAATAACGTAACCTACTCATAAGATAAACAGCTGTGTCATTTAGCTGGCATCAAGGTCATGACGAGCGACGTCAGCGCTCCTGGCGAACTAAAAGTAAATCAGACAAGGTGAAGACGGGTCAGTGGCGGTCGTTGCCCCCATCGCATCTTCGAAATGGGTTAACTCGTTCCTTCAAACAAACAAGTCGAAAAGCGTTTAATGGATGAACACAATCACACATTTTCAAGTAAATGAATGATTGCGTTACGAAAAATAATGTGCGAAATTTTGATGTGTGAAAATAAGCGTTCGATTAATATAGATTGTTTGGCACGATTTTCGGATAAGATACAGAACGATAAATGTTATTATTCACGTGACTTAATGGCGATAAAAACATCCAATTTGCTGGTCTCTGTAAAAATAAATGGATGGCAAAATTGATTAGGGTATCAAGCCACAAATTTTCCACTTCCGGTTGGAATATTGGTTGAGTAAACATGAAAATCTATGCCGACGTTCCCCCTATGTATTTTATTCTTCACGCCCAACCTAACCCTGCCTGGGCCCCGCGGTTGAGACACATGAACCCGTATCTTCTGAATATTCATGGACCAGAGAGAGATTGAAAATTGTTTTAGATTATGAATGCCCGGTTTTCTCTTTGTTGCGGTCAAAACTGACTTGGGTCATTAGTTGTACTCATCCCTAAGAGAATTTGCCTCAAGATGTAAGTGAAAATCTCATTTATTCTACTTTCAAAACGTAAGTAAACAATTAACAAACAAGCAATTAAGTTCTGCATAGAAGGGATTTCCTTTCGTCGACTGTATCTCACGTGTTTTGGAGCAGTTTTTTTTCTCTTGGAAAGTTTAACGATCACAGATTCCCTGCTCCATTTCTTGTTTTAATTAATCATCTAATTTTGACTCATCTCTGTTCTTCTCTATTAATAAACAAGAAAAATAATTTTTATGTCTAACCTTCGTACGAAATGTTCCATTTTGTACTTTCTTTAACCGGCAACTTTCCAAGAACATTCTAAATTCTTAAATTCACTTGGTTGGGTGTAGGCCTACATCCGCTTAGCATTCCAGATGAAAGAGCGAGAGGGTCAAAAGGAAGTGATTTTAACAACACTGGGTCAGATTCGATTGGACTAAGGGAGAACATCCTGGTCGCCAAGTAAACGTAAATTGCAACTGGTTTTGACGTCACCTGGTACGCGGATGTTTGTGTCAGTTCCGTTTTATCAGCATCTTCTCACTGCTGCCCAACACGAAATTCGTAAAATCTAAATGAAAATTTGTTAGCTCACATTTTTTTTTTGTTTATTAATTATTTTGCATTCTTATTCCACCAAATTTCACTCTATGCGTTGGAAATAAAGAGAATTCTTCCTGGAAGGGTGGAAAACTTATGTAATATTTATTATGCAACGTGACTGAATAGGATTTTATGCAAACATCTGGAATAATCAAGAAGCTTGCTAATTGATCAGGAAAGCTCGCTTCTTGCCACTTTAAAAACTCCATTTTTAATATTAAATTTGAAAAAAATCTTCAGAAATTTAATAAAAATATATAAATGCCGATTATGCAATATGTATCAAACCGGAATTATAAAAAAAAAACCTATAAAACCTATTGTTGGTAGAAATGGATGCAATCCTCAGCATGACCCAATGTAATCACGTGCATACAAATCTTTCAAAATTTTGCTGCAACACGTTCACGGTCAAAATTGTGTCAAAAGGTTTCCATCTTCCTGTATCAGTGACTGGGAATCTGAATGGCAATGCCAAACATCCACTTTCTGTATGTCGGTCGGATTCAGGTGTGACCTCTACTAGCTTCCGGGTTGAAGAAACAAACAAGGTTAGCGGACTTTGCCCCGTTTTATCTATGCGAGTGTTTTAGGTGAAAGGAGGAGATACTTTCCCACCCATGAAACAATAACAACTTTTCCTATTTTTGTATGAACCACTTTCTGGAAAAGTTCAAAATACCCAAGTTAAAGTAATTTCGTCGCCATGTGTTCTAACTAATCTCTATAACATTACCGTCTCAATATTACGAAAATAAACAAGCAAACTTAATTTTATAGCTTTAAAATCGGTAGATATGGAGGGATTAAATTATAAAAGGTGCATCATAGACTCTTCAGAAGAACTTCAAGTTTTGTAAAGCTATTCCTAAAAAATATGGTTATATCTGTAAATATTTCCATAATGAAAGATCACACTCGATTAAATGTTAACAACCTCTTGTTTTTTTTTTTATCAATTTGTTATCTGATCTTTTAGAAAACATATTTTCAAAATTGACGTTCCTGTTTTTCGATATAGGATCCAATATTTTTTTCACTTTGATCCTATAACTGTGGTTTACAGGGAAAACCGTACATCGCTATTGTTTTCTAGGTTGTGTGATGGGCGTTGTAGTTATAGTTAGAATTCTGTTTACAAAAATTTATAACCTATAATAGGACTAGTTACTAAAGTCCCAATTTTTTTTGTGCGGTCATTAATGTCAAAAAATTTAAAACACCCTGCAAGAGATACAAATTCCGAGAGACGGTTATAGTACTTGAATGCTAGACGGTGTAGCGGCTGTGTCCCCCTGAACCGGAACTACTGAATTTGTGTTTACAAACGTGTTTCGCCCCGGGACGTTCAACTAGAGAGCAGGAAGAGACTGGGTAACGATTACAATGACCCTCAGTAACCTTCACATTGGAGTGTGAAGGAAAAGCTCTCCTTCGTCTGACTGAACTTCTGACCTTGGAAAAGCTTCGCTAAGAACAAACTGGCTTTGTTTTTACGTTCGAATATAATTTTAAGCAGAACGGTTAAGAAAACATTTTAGATAACCATATGATCTGTTTATTCGATTCGGGTGCAAACTATTAACTAGATTAAAAAAAACAAAATGTAGGTGTCATCGTGTTGGGCGAAAAGCCAGACCAAGAAAGTGCAACAGGATTTTCCAGGATGGTAGAATGTGCATAGGAAATTTCTAGGTTACACAGCGGTTGTGTTCATCCAGCTTTCCTTAACTCTTTGATCTATTTATTTATTTTTTTAAATCTAAATCGTCTCTGCCATGTCTAACTTAAACAATTACCCAATGCAATTCGGATAACGCCTCGGAATCTAGGCAAGAACGTTAAAAAAAAGTGATCTTGATTACGTTCTAGGTCGAATACGGTTCGAATTTTATGGCTTTTAAATCTAATCTTCCATTAAGATATTCTTCGTCGCTGCTTATGGCTATTGTCTAGGAATGAAAAATTATTTCCAAATTTTTTTATTGTTCTATCATTATTTCTTATTGACTAAAACATTAAGAGTGTCGACAAAAAATTGTTGTACCCTACAGGCATTTTAACCTCCGTTACAAATCGAAAACATAGATGTTAAGTTTTGACGTAGCCTATAGCAGAATATTGTACTCAGTCCTTAATTTAGGCTTTTAAAAATAACCGGGTTTGTTTGTGTCGTCTGCTGTCCAACCTTGACCTCAGCCGAATTTAGCCGTAAACAAAAGACAAAATGTGGCAAAACGGTCACCCGCGTCCATAACAGCAAGGGGTAAAAACTCTTTGTAAACCACCGTTCCCCGACACAAACATCTTTTACCCCGCTCATACTTGACCCGAAGGAATTGAAGGTGGTCAAATGTAGGCGGGAGACTCGCAGGTGGACGAAAAGGGTTTGTTTGTGACTCGTCTATACAAATAGGGTCACCATTCCCTGACAGATCGGGAAAGGGACGTCTCAGATGGCCAATAACAGGAAGGTTTGCAAGAAACACCTTCATTTCGCTCTCGTCTCTCAAATGACCCGTATACTTATATTGCTTCCCCTTTGCAAACAACTTTTGTTTCCATTATAAAAAAAAGTAACTTATTTTTGGCTAACTTCCATCTTTCGTGACCGGAAAGATACCGTTCTCATAAAAAGTCAAAATATAGCAGGCAAACAATTATAAAACTACAAAATAAGACAGAATCGTATGATTATTATGTACTTTGCTAATCTATTTGTTTCTCCCAGTGGAGACTGGTGTGTGTAGTGGCCTTTCAAGTTCTCCGAGATTATTCACGGAGAGACGACACAATTTTCGCCTGGCTTCCTACTACATCGGGTCTTCAATAAGATCCTGTTCCGCCTTCTGTTCTTTGCCAAAAATAAAAAGCCATCAGCCCAAACCGGTTGCCAAACTGCAACAATGCATTTTTCCGTAGCAACTTCGTCCCCGACGATTATCTAATGACGCTTGCTACGGTCGGGTCATTCGTTGTGTTCATTTATTTTCAGAAGGATTGATTGAAGTGCTTTTAGTGTAAGACATTCGTTTATAGAAGCTTAAGGATCCGAAAAGAATCCGAAAACAAAAATAAATTCTATGTAACATTCACTTTGGCTAAGGGATCTTGACTCTCTTAGCAAACACGTTCATTTTCGATAGCAAATTGAAAGTCTTCTAGTTTAATATTCTTATTATCCTCAGAAACTGATTTTCAGATGATAAAGAAAATCGATTTTCATGTCTACTCTGAATATGATAACTGATAAATTTTAAACTTGTCCATAAATTAATTTTTACGAGATTTACTCAGAAAAAGTTGTCCCGGATCCCCGCGCGTCGCTACGTGTCCTAAAGGGATCGAATCCCACCCACTAACCCCTACTGACCCCGCAGCAGATGTGTGTAAAGCGGAAGTGAACATCTGATTGGTCAACTCACAAGGGCATTAGAGCAACTGCAAAAAGAATCGTTGGCCCACATCCTGGTACAACAGTCAGTCACCGTTATTTAGCAGCAACACGCAATTGGGGGGAGCACGCCGACTGGATGACATACATGGATGCGTAAATACCAATAAAACGTGATTTTTGGCAGACCAGGACCGTTCATCCACATTTAAATGCCGTCTGAAAAAGTGGTTTTTTTTCGGTTTGTCGGCCTGGCTTCGCTAAAGGCCAGTAATCGCGTGTCTGTGATTCTGCTTCATATTTACTGACATAATATGATATTTGGAATTTTCAAAAAAATGCAATAACATCAAAACTATTTGTAAACAATTAGGGAAACGCGATAGTTTGGTTAAAATACACTTGTTTGCGTCCTTGGGTTATAAAAACATTCTCTGATTCCGGAGTACTAGGAATAATTACCCTTGCTAAATATTTTTATAAAAACAAAGAGTTGCAACAAGTGAATCGTGTTTCTCTCGGCAGGTAGGTCAGCACGGAACACGCCGCGCACGTGACATCTTCCGGACCAATGAATGAATCGAGTGAAAGAAGGTCAAGCGTAACAATCACGTGATTAGAGCTGTGTGGTTTCTTCCCACGGATGCGGCACGAAAGGATTGAGAATACTGAAAAGACGACAAGAGAAGCGTCTGTGATGTGTAACTCTTACTATCTGACGAGAAAACTTCTATCTTGATTTCGTAAAACGGGCTCGAATCGGCTCGGTAGGGTGTGTCACGCGTGACGCTAGAACTATTTTACCAACTATTAAAAACGGTAGAAAGTTTACCACGGATAAGACATGGGACTCTTTTGCGATACTTGTCGAGATATGGGATAGGAGATGATTGGCTTGACACAGATTTCACTCGGATATCGTTGTTCAAGGTAAAGAGGACGAAACGTGCGTAACACGTGACGAATACCGAATCACGTGACTTAAATCATGGGGAGGTTTTTTTCGCATATTAGCAAAACGACAGTCAGACGACTCCTCTCGTCCACTTCTAACAAAAGAGAAAGTGGGCGGAAACGATGGTCTACTGGGACACCAATATTTCCGGGGTCAAGTTCTCTAGGTCATACCATATTTCCTGGTAATCGAATGTTTGGGTTCGATGACGATCCGTTAGATTAGCAGGAAACCGAGCGCATAGCTGAAAGACTGACATTATTTCGACCATGTCACAAAAAAATATGGGTATTGTAACAATGAGATGCGAGTCAATAAAAATCAGACGCGCCCTTAAAACTATTTACAGTATTGGATCATCCACGGTCGTCACGCATTGCGTATCTATTAATAAGATGCACCACTTTTTCTGCAAAAGGAAAGCAAAAAGATTAATATAAAATGACATTACGATGGTTCCAATTTTATTCTTTGGTAACTCTTCAGTTTTTGCGCCATTACTACTTTTAGCTGGTGCAATATCTTCTACTTCCAAATATAGGCTACATATATATATATATTGCAGAAAGAAACGAGTGATAAAAGCATAATTTTTGTCACCATTTCAATTGAATAGTCACGGTCTAACAAGTCAAATTTTCTAATTTTGTTGACAGAAAACATAACGAAAATGTAGGCGTTATGATTACTTGCAAAATCATCTTGCTGACTACTTTCCGGTATAAATTATTTACTGTTATAAATATAATGATCTGTAATAATATTTTAGCCTTTCACCTGTAAATAAGTAAAAACTCCCCTTTGGTTCACGTTGAAGTCCGTTGCGTGAGCAGTCAACTCAATTAATTGTCGTTTTACTATTTTAAACCGTTCCGTAAGTATTTTCGATACTTTGTTAATTAATCAAACTATTCGTTTATTAAAGATGATAGAGTAGTTAATGAAAGACAAAAGTCATTAACAATAAAGGTAGTTTGCTTCGGACGATATTCGTGTGTAAATTCGCGGTGCTTACAGATGCTTTTATCTATAAACACCGCGAAAAGACTAACATAAAATGACATTGAGATGGATCCGAATTTATTCTTTGGTAACTCCTTAGTTTTTGCTCCAAAAATTCGGAGTGCTTACAGATGCTTTTATCTGTAAGCGCTGCGAATTTATACATTGCCATTAACGCTAACTATGGATTAGAAATTAAAAACTACAGGAATATCAATAGCTTATTATTCTGGTATTTATAATAAAAACATTAAAGAATTTATCTACTCGAAGAAATGATTATTTACAAAATTGCAACGTGATTAAATTATGTAACATGCATGAGTTTTCCTCGATGTTTTCTCGCCATTCAGACACAAGTCGCAATCTCAGATCTAGTTTACATTGAAAATATTTACTTAAGTTAGTATTTTTTTTTCTCCTTTTTTTTCTTTTTTAAGTTAGCATCAAGTCTGAACTCAGTTCTGTTTTCCTTTACCGGGTCTGTTCGCCAAAGGTCGTTGTTTATAAAAAAAAAAACATGTTCCTGAATGATTCAATGCGACATTTAACGCCAGACGGTTATCGAATTCTTGTGCATTTTCTGGCAATGTAAGAGGGCGGAAGTGGTTTTTTAAGGAGAAGAGACGGTTAAAAATGAGAATATTGTCAGAAAATCCGTTTTTGAGAGGAGAATGGAAGAAGACGTGCGGTCAGAACCGCAGAAAGCAAGAAGCTTCACCTGAGTCCGGTGCCTAGACGCGTGCCGATTGGTTGACTGCTGGAGCGTCACCTATACTTACCCATCCAGCGTGACCGCTCCAGCATGGCCGCGGGCGGTCCTCATATAAAGTGCAGGTCGAATGGTGGCTGCGAGTCGAGTTTGGAACTATCGGTCGATGTGTGTGTGCTATACATGTGCTGCTCGGACTAATCTGTTATTATTTGGAGTTACGGAGTCTCCCGTTCGTTCTCGTGTAGTAATTTTTGGATTGTTTATCCAGGATAATAATTAAAATTTTGGACTTTTTTTTTGTTTCCTCCCAGTTTAGGATGGTGTGAAAGGTAAGATTCTATTTTTAATTATTCGCATAATACGGAACAAAAAATAACTTTATTAAAATATTACGGAGTAGATAATTATGTAAATTTTAATGGGGAACAAAAATCGAAATAACGGTGTGCTAGGGGCTTAACTGCAACCTGCAGAGGAGACCAGGAAGTAAAAGGCAGTAACTTTAGCGGGGTAAGCGTGACGGTTTACTCGTACAAAAACTCTTTGACCGTGGCCTATTGTTGAGTTGTCTTCGTCCTCGGCCTTTGCCAAGTTCAAGTGCAAAACTATTGTCTTGAATCGTGTAGTAAATCGCTCTAAAACTTTACTAATCACTAGGAATTTATGTAAATTTGTTTTTTGTTAACGTTTCCCGTTCTTTCTTACGGGTTTGTTTTATGAGTTTAACCTTTCCGTTCTTCTTAATAAAACAATCTCTAACATGGATCCGCCATGTTTTTTAAAGGTTTTTCTCTAGCAGTTTGCACTTTTCGAAAGGGGGAAAAATTGTATAAAAGTCTCTAAAATCGAGTATACGGATAGAAGATCGAGAACTAAACGGGAAATCAGTGATCTGTTACAAATACTAGAGGATCTTCAAGCGGAACGAGCCAGTCGTAGCGAGGAAGATGGTTTTTCTTACGAATTGTGACCAAATTTGGTTTGCTTCCGTTTCTGACACTAAAAGATATATATATATATATATATTCGGACAGAATAATTCTGGACCGAACGGCTTCCGGGTTTGAAGATCGGGCCGTATAGTATATACGTTGGGCCCGCTACTAACCGTTCAAAGGAAAAAAATACAAGTACCTCCGGTCGGTATACCAGATGAGCAAGTGCCACTGCGGGTGTCGCAGCTTCGCAAACGGGTCCAGAAGTATGCGGAAATATTTTTGGACGATCTGGCTTCTGGCCCGTATTTATTTCGCTTTAATACTTTCCGCAATATATATCGTTCTTTCTCCTTCCTGAAGCGGTCAGAAACTTCCATTATAGTTGTAAGTCGAAAAGGAAACAACCGTGACCTAGACCTAGGTGTAGTCACCCGATTGCTGCCCAAACCTGATCCTTTATCGCTGTATATACACGGCCGTGGGACGAACTGTCGGAGGGCGAAAGCACGTTGCTACAGATCATTTCATACTGACTATATTAAGCGATAGCCACTTTGTTAGTTCTGTCTTACGGTTTTTTAAAGTAGGGAGCGCACGCTGTTTATTATACTGGAGATTGACCCGAAATACGCGAGAATCTCGAAAGTTTCTTAAAATAGAAAGATAAAAACTGTTTTGATATGAATCTAGGCCTCGTTCATGACCTACTTTCCTACAAACAATACGAGAAGGAAAAACAAATTACGACTCCAACCCAAACATTTCAACCGTCTGAACTAAAATCTTACTTTCTGAAGTTTGAGTATTATCGCAGTAAAAAATCTTTTAGATAACTGTTGTTTAGTGAAGCCGGAAAACAGAATCTAGAATTTTTTATAAATTCGATTTAACAGTTTGACAAACTATATATTTTTACTAACATAAAAAAATATGACCCAGCAACTTTCGAAATAGTCTAGACAGAAGAACAAGACCAGCAAATTTTGCCTCCATTTCAATGGAAGAAAAAAAACTGCCGCTGGTGTTTTATAGTTTAGTTCTTACCAGGAAAAAGTTCGCTTTATTTTTAATAAGATGGAAATAATCCTTAGGATTTTACAATAGAAAAACTGTTTAAAAGGATTTTAGAGTAACTCCATTCTAAAATACTTAAAACATTTACATTTTCTTAATGTTCTTAATACAAAAATCAAAAACATGATCCTACGCTACTTTGTAAATAAATGTTAAAATCGATTCTTGGATCCTTCCGCATAGCATGTCCACTTGACTGATTTTTCCGCTTACAAAACGAATTTAAAATTGTATTCAGGAGGATATTTTGTATCTAACTCTTTAGACTGATACTGTCGGTGATATTTTTTAAATAAACATAAACATTTATTAACAAAATTTAGTCTAATATAATTATTTTTACTTCGTTCTTTGAAAGTCATGTCCTTCTTAAGTCCACGCACGAACTAACATATAGGTACTTTCCTCGACACGTCGTCTCTTTCCAGGCGATCTTTTCGTCTATCCAAAAACTACTACTACCGAAGAGAAACTTGAAAAATCTCTTATGGGATGACACGTGGGGAATTATGAAGTGGGCGCGATATGGAGAAGTGTGTACGGTCGAGGGGAGAAACTGGGTATAAAAGACACACGACGACATCTGTCACAACTGGCAATTGAGGTAGAAAGAAGATATCTCCGATGTAATATTGCAGTGGAACTTCCGGGCGGTCGAGCACGGCCCGTCCTGCTATTAAAGTGCAACATCTGGGTGCCTCCACCTGTGGCCAGTCAGCGCCGGCAAACACGTGTACTATAACTTTCTTGTAAAGCCCGTGGCACAAAGAGAAATGCCTAGCTGTAATTGCTTTTTGTCGTATTTTCGGTTTTTTTTTTCTTTTTCTTTTTTAAGGATTGGTGGCGGTTTCGAATAGAAAGCTTCCAAATGATACAAGTTTCTCGGCCTTTCGCCCGTCTGGGTCTCCACATGGGTACCACTCATGTTCTTTTTTGGAATAAACAAGCCGGGAGTAAACAACTCTTCGAATTCGGTCGGGGTCGACTTAAAGGATAAGGGACGAAAGCGTCAACAAGTGGAAAGGGACATTCCACCCTACCTGTACGTTTGTTCCCTATAAATAACCGATGCAGGTTGTTGTTTGATGGTTCGTGGGAACCCCCTTTGTTGACGGAAGTGTTTTTGGTCTGCAAAAACTCCTTTCGACGTGGGAAAGTTAATAGAAGAATTGAAGCATCGGGTTGTTGTGACTGAAGGTGAATTTGCATTTCCTACCCAACCCAGAAAAGTGCTTGTTTGGGAAAAATCGAAGAGAAATTCTCACTGTCATTCTACTACTGCGATAAACAAATTTGTGTGCCTTTGTTATTTTTGCCATCCACTAATGCTTTAAAAAACGAGAAGAATGTAATTATCATAAGTCATTTAAGTAGCAAATTAAGTGCTAATAATTAATATAAATGAGTAATAAATATATTTTTATCACTCTGGCTTGCATTTCTTTGTCTCCACTCTCTCTCTAAAAATTTGAAACAACAGAGATTAATGTATTTAAATCGTAATACGCATCTAAATGACAAAATAATCTCAATATTTTTGTTATTTTTTGAAACTATTTTGCTCAATGATCATTGCTTTTTGGATTATCTAAAATTAAAAACGTAAAAAATAAACGCGATTCTTATCAAATTCTAGTTTTTCTTTCTTTTTTTATGCCTGTAGAAGTGAAACAATAAATTCACATTATATTTTAATTATTACTTTGCTCCGTACTGAAACCATGACCGTAAAATGCATAAAACAATCCCTTGTGTACTTGAAAACCTGAAAAATCGCCATATTTTTTGGCTGACCATGAATATAAAATTTTTCTTTTGCAAAAGTTTGGCATCGATTGCTAGTAAACACTTCTTTCCTTTTGTTGCTTTATCGAGTTAAAAACATATAATTTTTTCTTTTTACTTTATTTTAATATAAAAAATAGTTTTAGTAAGTTAAATGCCAATTTAGCCCACGAAACGCAAAACGCACATATTTACTGAATGCTTACAAAATTCCAAATTGCTTATCCCTTATCAGCATCGCTTAAAGTGATTATGCCTTCTGGTATAATAATATAAGCATAATAACTCATCTGTTCTGATATTATGCATTCTTTAACCAGTAAAAATCATCTGTTCTGCTGGTTACTTTGTATATCTTCGGATTACCACCGGAAAAGTACCGGTTTCAATCCGAACTCCATTTTTTTTTTTTCATATGCCATTGAATTGATTCCTTGTTAGTGCGCTTAAAGTAACAAAAATTGCAATGTTAAAAGATAATTACTGACTTTATCTAGTTAAACAGAAACTCTGATGAATTATTTATTAAAAAAAAAAAAATACTCGTGATTAACTAAATTATTTACGATGGCAAACGGTTTTTATCCAATTCCCACATTTTCCATGCATGATTACTGCATAAATAATATCGAAACTAATAATTACGAAATTAGTTATTATAAAACTGACCTTAATCAATATTTTAATAGTCTAATAATGAATTAACTGAAGGCAAATCGAGTTATACTAGCTTTGTTTTTCTTTTTTTTATCAGGAAAACCTTGGAAGAACAGGTCGTAAAATGCGGTTTTTGATGTAAGTTCTGTGTTTTCAATGGATATAAATTCAGGGGCATGCCACTACTGGTTTAAAAGAGGTATTATATCAACAATTTGTGCCTGTCAAGTCGGAAAAGTGGAAAATTGTGCGCCTTAAGTAGTTGGCTAACAGTTTAAAAATATTAAATTCCTGGTAGGCGATAGTTACGTAGTTAAAATAGCATATAGTTATCCGGTATTATAAACAGTTTAACTTCGTCAGCGTGAAAGAGTTACCTGTTTCGGCTAGTAATAAACAACGCGAAGTCTTTATTGTCAGTTCAGGAAGGTTGAGAGGCAAAAAAAAAAACTCCTTCTATTATCTGATATGTGGGAGAAGGAAGGAGCTAGGTTAACCATGGCAGTTGGACAAGGATGGATGGATCAAGAACAGGTTTTTAAGATCGTCTAACCGTTACTTGGCCTCACGTGACCGCTTATAACGGGACAGGAGGCCAGGCCACGGTCGAAAACGGAGGGCTACCTGACCCTTCGAATCCGGCTTCTTCGTGACGAGAAAAGAATGAACGCTCGTCATCTGATAGGCTCAGTTTTCAATGAAAGCTATCTTTAATTTTATCAGGCATTATCTAGATTGATCTGCAGGAGTTTATCCTATTCTTCTAGGACTGTTCGTTAATTTACACGACACGGAACTTACAGTATTTTTTTTTTTTTTTTCCAGTGGCCGATGCCAAGTTTCTTTCCCATTTTTTGAATAGAAAGTCCGAGATTATCATTTATCTTTTTCTATTCTCTATTTTACGACTTTTTGAAAGTTAAATCGTTCAAACTCGTGACAATACTGTCGTTGCGAATCGTCAAGCAATTCTTGCAAGACTATCCGATGCAAATAAAGTTTATGGTGGTTAATTAATGCCAAGTTTAATGGATGGAGAAATCTCGTTCCCTAAACAAACGGAGGGGAACGAGACGATTTATTAACAAGTTCAAGCGCGCAACGGAAGTATTTGCGTAAGTAATCGTTACAATTTCAGACTCGGAGTGTTTAAATCATCTTTTCACCACTCTGATAGTTTTCCAGGCTACGCAGACGAGACGCGCGTTTAATCGTTAGCGATTTTTCTGTTTTTGTGAAACGTTTAAAAATATAAATTATTGCTTGCAAAAATCGACCCGTCTTTGCGCTAGTTATCAGAGATAAAGATCGCGGCACAAACCGGGAACCAAATCAATTGTCAGAACATATTTGATTATAATGGAAGCATCTCGACTGTGAACTTATCACAGCTGATACTTCGGTAGGGTGAGAAGTGCACTTGATGCGTCATACCGTAGCGTGACACGTGACCGAAACAAGGACGGGTTCCAATCTGCGCTCATCCAGATGTCCCGAAACAAGAGGGCCTCCCAACGACAAGAGCAAATATATAATTTCATTTGTTGGATAAATATTTACACGGAAGGCGAAACCTCTTAATTACGGTTTTAAATTCAGATTAGTAGTTGGTAATCATGTTTATGATTTGGAGAATCTTTTCAGCGCCAGCGAAACGCTATAAGTACACATTTTATAGTCGCTACATGTTGTTTTTTAAGAACTTAATAGGTAAACAACACTAATATCTTAATAAAATGAATAAAACTTCCATTATAACATGTTTCTGCCCGATAAATGAAGTACACAAAGAGTTATTTCACGTTAAAAAACCAATTAGATAATTTAGCGTTATATTTATAACTAGAATTGCTTAATATCGTATTTCTGGTTAATGGTAAGAAGATTCAAGGATGCAGAGTGACCTAATGCGATGAAAATAAGGCATATATCCGGATGCCGAGTACCATTTTGCAGGAACAATGAAGAACAGGTCGTTGACCCGAGATGTTACCTTGATCCAAGTGGTGGAACTGGGGAAGCTCAGCTTCGAGTAACGGGAATAGTTATTATTATTATTTTTTTCTGCTAGAGTTTCGATGAGTCAACTGTTACGCAGGAAGAGGACAAACCGGTCTGCGTAACTGGAGGCCTCAAATCTCGCTGATCCGCAGCTTTCTGAATGACTTGACGTGAGGAGACTTAATATGACTAAAAGAACGAGTTCTTCCTGTTTCCTAAATGCTTTTTTGTTTGCTCTTAAAGAAGAAGCGTGTATTGTTTAGATCTATATAACGGCCGTTCTTTCCCCATAGGAAATAGTCGAGTTAATGGTTTTAAATGGTTCGTGTGCGCCATCGACTTTAAAAAAACCAGATTGAAACTCGTAAATATTTTTTCCGAGATTGAATGATATTTTTATAAAGAATGCAGTTTTCTTTAACATGAAGACGTATTTTTAGATGTGGCAAATGCACGTCGCATTCCACCTCCCATGTATATAAACTGCTTTTGATATATACTTATATTCTTAAAGTGCTCCGTTTAAGCTTTCAGCCATGTAGACAAAAATAGAACAGACGAAATCTTTAAGTGTGAAAAAAATAATTAAAATCGCATATCGATACATACCAAAGTCGTGATTTCCATCCAGAAAAACAAGCAAGAAACCGATAAAAAAAATATATTTGAAAAATTCTCTCGGACAAAAAATATAAGAAATTTATTTTTCATACATTATACCCTGTAGGAGATATTCACGAATATTTTAAACCGAGCAGCTGACAAATTCATAAGCATAGAATGGGAGGCACTAGTTGATGACATTCAAAAATTTGGCTTACTCTGACAGTATTTGACGTATCTTTATGCTATCAAAGCTATATCATCGGAATGCGCATAAACAGCAATTATGTATATTGTTTCTAATTATCTTATTCACTTGACATACTTAATTATGCAAGAATTTGCGTTAGAACCTTCCTCATTTCTGGCCTAGTATACTTAATTTCTTACCTACAAACCTTCCTTCTTGGCCTTGAAGGCCATTCTACATTTTCTTTCAACAGATTGTTTTGTCACGTGTTATTTTTAATTTCTTCGTTATTGTTATATAATCTCCAAGCAAAGCATGGCTGGGAACTAATGATTTGTCCTTTTGACAGGATAATAAATTGCTTTTTTGTGAATAACTTTCTGTTGAGGTATCTAATACGGAAGTACTGCAGTGGCCTCTAAATTACTGTAAATACTATATATTTTTATATTAAATACTTCAGTATGCTCTTAAAGCTCCGTAGATTAGATACTTTAACAGTTAACTCAGACTTGATAATTAAATGCGAAAGAATAGTGGCGAAAGGTTGCATCCCACAAGAATATTGGCATTACTATATGCGAAACGCGTGCCTCCGCGACGACGATGACGCGCCTACACGCATAGCGATTAAGTAAAGAATAAAAAGATGCCTGATGTCAATGCTAATTAATTTTTTGCGTGCAACTAACTAACTAATTTAAATTTTCCCTGCGTGTTTGCATTTTAAAATATTTTTAGAATATATATTTAGCTACAGATGAGCGCTATACCTGTGGTCGCCATTTTTATCGTATAAGTCAGTATCTCCGTAAGTGTAACATTTATTCCACTTTATATTATTCCTTGACACTGTTTGTAATGTTGAATCTTAAATTCGGTAAAATTTTAAGATATTTTGGCACAAAGTGCTCGAGATAAAAAAAAAAAAATTATAAGAAACCCGAAGATGTAGGAAATGCGAGTAAACCAATTCCTTGTTTACGATTTGGGGAAGGGGTTTCTTATAACAAAACCGATGTCCAAGGCCGATCATCGATAACAACAATAGGGGACACCTTGACCTTAAAAAACTAGAGCAAAGTCAACAAGTCAGATCTATTCGTCGTCACTTTTACTAACATACTTTTAAGATGCATATTGGGTTTCTGCCCAAATGATATTGTTCTTATAACAGTATATTTGATCGATGCAGTCACGTTGTCAAAGAGCGAAAGGTCGTTTTCCTTGAGTTTGCAATCCTTGAAATATTTTACTAGTTTTTCTTAATTCCGATTTGACTCTCGACTTCTGTTAATCATGTGCGCGACCTTCGATTCATTCTTGTCTCTAGCATCTTTCAAACGAATATTTTTCGACGATTTTTACCGAATAAGTTCAAAATTTAAATCACGATTCGAAGGAACTGAGGTGAAAAAGGTCTCCTCCGATCGTGAAAAACAGAATTTTCAACTTCGCTCCACAAAATTTCAATTCCGTTCTCGTAGAGAAAGCGAAATTCTATAACTATGCAAGTGGCGAACATGTTATCTGTTTCCATAAATCAAATGCGGAAGAAAACACATCGAAAGTGGAAAGGAACTGGATTTCAGGCATGAGCTAGTCGTCCTTCATTAGTTCTTTCAAGTTAACCTTGGTTCCATCTTTTTATGGGGGAAAGTGAGGGACGAAGGGTCCCCGTCTATGACCACACCCTTGATCTAGTTTTTCCTCCTTCGCGATTTTTCAATTCTATATGTTATCGCACTCTGACTGTCGCAGGCCTATACATTGCAACGTTGTATGACGAAAGAGGCGAGTCGTCGCTTCTTTTTTCTCTATTTTCATCATCCACGTTTCAATAACTAGCTAAATAATTTTTTTTTTACAGATTTCAGTCCAACAGTTCCTAGAGGAAAGTCTCCATCAGTCATTAACCTATCATCGATCGGAATATACAGCATTCGAATTGGTAAGTAACTCTTTAACGTCTTTATTATGTTTTACAATTCTTGAACTGTAAGATAAAATGCCAACTGAAGAGCAAATGTAATTATCTATAAAGAAATCTGCTTACTTATTGTCAATATGTATAAATTCTACAAATTTAAAATATGGAGATCAATCGTTTAAAAAGTAATGTGAAATTTGATATTTTTATATCATCATTCACCCGACATTTTGGTATGCGGTTAGTGAACCATTTCTCACTGGAAATAAGAGATATCCCCATTTGCAATGCCCTTTATGGAGTACTAGAGAGATATGTATCTACCAGAGTTGGGATAACTTAAAAGTCAAAAGGTTACTGAGTAGGATTATCTCACAATTAGTGGAAAGTGAATTACGTCAAGCTGCATATGTTGAATCATTCAAGAGCGAAGTAGCCTTGATGGATCTTTTCTTGCAACATAGCTGAAAAGTGAGAAAACAAGAAGCCAACCTTGAGTACCAAATGATCGTTCGCCATTTCACCAACCTTGGACTACTTTCGGTTTCGCAAAGGAGACCGATGGACGAACCTTTCGATCTTAATTCAGGAAAAGTTGTTGGGTGACAAGCTAACGGACCGGTTGTAGTAACTATCCCCACACCATTGACCTTGCGTGTTGAAGATGCTGAGACCGGTTTGCTTGGCCGGGTTCCGTTAGATCGATCACGTGACCTGAACTCTTGAACTTCCGCGAACAATCCGACTCACAATCCAGGTTCTCTGACATAGAACGGTTGTGTTCATCGGAGCCTTTGCTTACCATTTTCACGGGATCTTACAACCTTTAAAGTGTATTATCTAGCTTTTTTTAAAAGTCAGTTTTTGAGTGACAAACCAGGCGGAACTCTATGTTTCGTCGAACAGATTTGGTATAGCCAGAAGCTATTTTCAATCTGCCTTGGGGCGGATCATCGACTAATCTCAGTCCACCGGTAAATGTCAACTCGATTTATTCAGTCGACAGAGGTGAATAACCGGAATTCGTAGGTTTTCTGAAGAAACCAAGTCGGGAATCGGTTACGCGATTTGTAAACATGATCATTGAAATAATTGTGTCAGGTGGCATCTGAAGAATGCGCCGTTATCTCAAGGAGAACTGTAGTTTTTATCTTTTCATCTCTGGCAACCGGTTTGCCTGCGAATATCGCGGGCGATGAATATTAACAAAGAGTCAATTAATCTTTCCCCGAGATTCAACTCTCCGTATCGTAAACATCGTCTTTTCTTCCGACTTTTTTTTAATCGATACTAATCTGCGTGTCGTTCGTATCGCCGCCATCTTTATAATTTGCGAACTGTTCTTTTTATTCGTGACTACCGAAATACGCGCATAAAATGGTTTGGCGACTCGATAAAAATAGAACGGAACAATATATTTCATCATTCTAATTCGTTTAATCATTTTAATTACCGAGGGGATGCCGTCGCGTGCGAACTTTGTGCACTTCCGGAAACGGGCTCTTCTCAAGGCAGATGGTCTAACCGGAAGTCGTCACAGAGCAGTGTAATGGTGTCCGCGCCATTAAGAATGCGATGGCTATTACCTGTAACGCTATTTACATCACCATTCGACAAGTTTGCACAGAAAAATGCTCTATCACTGCACTATTTTTAAAAGTAAATTTTCTAATTTCTCTCGTTTTCGTAATGATAACATTATCTATCCGGTAATAAACGCTGATGTAATATTTTTTTCCTTGTAGAAAGGAAAAGTAAATGCGTCACTTCCTTTAATAGCCCGAAACCAAGCGTGTAAAACTTTCGCTTTCTTCTCAGGAAAGAATAGATTACTTAATGCCAACCGCGATTGGTTAGATGCACCGGTAATATCGGTATAAGAATAAGTTGTGGATCCTATATTGTCACGGGTCACAGGGCGTGCCTTACACGCCTATCTCGATGACGTTTGAAGAAAACGGTCCCCGATAATTGCTGCTAGTTTTCACCTGTCTACTCTCTGGCTTCCGGCACTCTCTGAGTCCAGCAGCAGCAGGTGTGCAGATCGCTGTTGCTCCTAGCAGATGGCAGAGCGCAGACTGACGACAAACTCTTAGAGGAAACGAACTGGCCAAAAGTCTCTAAGTGGGAAGACAGATGGCACGACCGACTGACAGATAACGGGTCGACTGAAAAGAACAATGATTGTCCGAAACTGTAGTCGATTCTTGAGGAAAAGTTTACTCGAAATGGAATGAAGTAAGTCTCTGTTCCTTGTCTTCTATAGGTTCTATCTGATACTACCACGTGACTTAAGGATAACTACGTCCGTATCAGGGAAACGGTGGTCACTAAAAATCGTTATCATTCTTCGATCAGTTAGTCATTAACAAAACTAAATATTTACTCGTGGTGTAAGAAACAATATTTCTTTAGAAGATATCTCTCATCTAGCCAAAAATTCTTGGAAACTTATAGATAATTTATAAGATTCTATAGATGTTTTAAAGCTCTTTATCTGTTAAAAGAAAGAGAAAGATTTGGGAGCGTTTTCCGAACGGAAATTAACTTATCTGAACCATCTCGATGCAACTTTTAAACAGTTTTTATGATAATTAAAAGAGAATCTGGTAACAGTAACCGTAACCGTGCGACAGACAAGTTGAAAGCATCAGTGAATGTCCTTGACACGGTAGGAAGTGAAAATTGGTTGCCCGCAGCTATGGACACTTCACCTGTCGGCAGTCCATTGTCCACCTAACTGCCAGTTAGCGGATTTTCTAGAAATGAGTAGCGGTGTGGAATCGGGTGTCCCGTCCTTCCCCTAACTACCGACTTTGCGACCAGGGTAAGTGTAATTAGCATTTCCAATATAACAGGCATCTGGCATCAAGGATGACCGGTTTCACTTTTTCTTTTTTTCGAGATTTAAGTAACTCGAGTGATGTAGTATAATAACTTTATTCTAATCGTAGATAAGTTAGAAGCCATTTTTTCCATCCTTTCGACATCTTATCAATACTGTATTAAACTCTCTGTTTGAGATAGCAACAAAAAATATGATTAACTCAAATCCCAAGCTATCAGATATTTTCGAGATGTTTCCAAGCGAATCGGATTTATTTAGAGATATCGAAGAGTAATTATAACGAAATGTATTCATTAGATTGTAATCATACTATTATTGATAACATCTAGTAGAAAATTATATAATTTATGTATGTTTTAGTTCATTAAGTACGACAAATATTGTATGGGAATCAATGTATGGCTATTGATAAGATGACAAATAATAAAAGGTTCAATCTTCCTCCAAACTTAATAGTAATAATTTATAACTTCTGATTCTTTATTTTTTTTTCCTTTTAAAATATCGTGCAGAGTATACTAAGAGTGCAGGTGTTGGTAGATGTAATATTATGTAGAAGTGGGGAAGTTCTACCTCCCGTGGTTCTTGATGAACCTCCTAATATTCTTGTAAAATCATACCTTTTCTTACAGTGTACAGGATCATTAAGAAGGAAACATCACGATTCTCGGCTAAAATATTCTGTTTGCAGAATTTTCTTACAAGTTCAAAAGAATTGCATAGGTTATTTTTTTTCTTCGAGGAAGTAGTTGGCGAACAATCTTCTCGTACGAAAAATATTTTTAGTTTCATCATGCTCTGCAGATTCAGGCGTAAATAATTTCCGATAATTTTCGAATATAAAGAAAAATGTCAGAAAATGGCATCCGTCAATTTTTACACCTTCGGAATTCGATACGTGTTGGAAAGAGAGGTTGGTAGTGGTGGTGGTGGTGGAGGAGGAGGAGACCGACGACTTCCGATGGCAGGCCATGACGACTTCGATGTGCTCAAACGGGCCTGTTCTACATAACTGTAGCTCAGAGCTGACTAGGTGGTTAGAATAGTTAATTAGGCCCACTCTCCCATGACCGGGTCAGTAGGTTATTTATGTCGAACTTATTTCAAAAGAAGCATTTGGGGTAAAAAATGGGAATTTGGCTCCAGGCGAATCGTCTTATTGGATGCGTCATTTCTGAAAATTTTGTGAATCGGGGCAAGATTTTTTTTTGGTCGACGATGTCAGGCAAGTTGTAAACAGATAGTCAGATGATTCTCGTGGTAATTTTATTCGTGGTATTATGATGACCGACTTATCATGATCTTGAAACCATTCTCGATTGCAATTTTTATTGTTTGCTGACCGGAATGTTATTTATATCGCATTAATTCACATCAAAACACTCTATGTATTACACAGAAAATCGATATTAAAGTTTTGGTCGTTAGATAAACGAAATTTTATCGTTATAAACTGACCACTTAGATAACGGTTCTTATCGTCTTATTCGCTATTTGTATCATTATATGGTCTTATTTTAGACGCATAGAAATGTAAATATTTCTTCTCGATAACCAGAAGAATCTTTGAAAACAGGAAATAAGTTAAATATTGAAAAAAGCCAGGTGTTTAGGAAGTAGCGTAACGAGATTTTTTAATCAAGGCTCTGTAGGCAAAACAGTGAACTACAGGTTAAGCGATTTATCAAAATTATGATTGATAGACCACCAAGAAACGGAATTAAATAAAGAATATATTTTAGACGTAAACTTAAAAATCTTCAGAGATGTAAAAGTGACTTTATACGAAAAACTTAGGCAACAAAAAGTAGATTAAGCTTTTCGCGTAAAGTCATTACGTCCGAAGTTTACATTAAAACTTTCTTATTTAAACAGTGTGAATTGTTTTTAATGGTATCGTTTCTATCGAGAGGAGAGAGGGGAAAAAAACATCATTTCTCTAAGCGTTTCTACATTTACTTTATTTCTATTATTGCTTTTGTTCGGCCGCAGTTGAGCACAATAGGTCTCATTCCGCAGAAGGAGATACTGTTTTAATCTGCTTCGAAGAATTGCCAAATAGCAGAGACAAAGCGTGGAATCAATACAACGAGAGATAAATTTTGGATGAAAAGTTCGTTAAATAGAATAAAAGTAATTCTTTTCTCGTTGATAAATATAGTTTAATAATAATGATTTTCGCATTTAACTCTTTCTATTTTTAAACGAGCGATTTAATTCGAAAGTCGCCGGGTAATTTGATGAAAGAGATAAAACCGGACATAATCAGAAAATCTTTCATGCGAGAAAAGTTAAGAACGGAAATCGGAAAATCAAGGTTGCTTGTTTATTATTACGTGTTTTAAAATCTTTCTCTTTAGCGGCAGGATTTAATTATTCCTTCGAATTTTATCAGTAGTATTTGGCCATTAATATATTTACACGTTTAAACGCGAGTACTTGTCATTTCGTTATCGCTTCCATTAGATTTATTATGTGTTTAGATAAATCGCCATTCACAGACTGACTGGCAAATTAATTTTATCAACTTCTCACCCTTTCCTGTTCTGAGCAGAGAATCGCCCCGGGTCAATTATGACCTAATTCATGTTTTTGTTCGGATTCGAGTTAGATAATGATAATTGTACCAGTTGAATCTTGTTTCATCTGAAGTTCAGAACTGTTTCTGCTTAAATTTGCTTGGAGAGTTAAAAAAAAAAAAAAAAAAAACAGGAGGAGGAAGGAAAAAAAGAAGTTTCGACGGATGGCTTTTCACGACAAAGTTTTTGAAGCTATATATGTAATGATTAAGTGGAAATTAACGGAGATGCGGAGCAGTTTAGAGAACGTTGTTTGCAGAGTTGAAAATAAAAAATCGGAAGAATCTTATGGGATGAAGTAGAGCAGAGATGGATGGAGGCGGGACTTCAAAAGCCATTGAAATGAAAGGACAATATTTCCAAACGACTACTTGCAAGGGGAAAAGAGTATTTATTTGGCAGTGTCAAAGAAGCGCAGCATCCCAAATAAACAAACAAAACTCAATTATCGACACTTTATTATCGTTCCATTTTCGCAGCAAAATAAATTCCGTCGTTCCTCAATCAAAACCAGATCTTTCATTGGTTTCTTTTATTGGCTGTAGATCGCAATAACCTTTCGCCAGTATTGGCACAAGAGGTGCTACAGTACACGCACCCACTGAACACCAAAAGAGTTGCTGAAGCGTGAAGCAAAACGATCGGTAAATATTGTCTTAGGTAATCAAGCCGAGTCACTCACGTCCTGGTTCGATTAAGGTGTCAAGTTTGTGTGGCCGTGTTGACTCTACAGAGAAGCCTTCTTTGCTCCTATCAATTGGCTCTACTACTTCCCACAAAAAGCTGCAAGAAAAACACTTTTTCCGTCTGACATAAAAAATGTTGGAAAATTAAATATTGCGTACTTTCCCGAGATCTTCTCCTTTTTTTTTCTCTCTCTCTCTCTCTGTCTGTCTGTCTCTCTCTCTTCTAACTTGTCCTTTCTCTTCTTCAGTCTCCTTTTGAAAGACGGTTTAGAAATAGAAGTCGGAAAAATTGATTCTTTCCGTTTTATAAAATTGTAAAAAGCTATATTTTCCAATCTTCCTTTAAGAAAACTCTGAATAGCATTGTAACTTTTCAGAATTAAGCTTAATCGATAGCATAATTCTACTTTTATGAAAGAACATAACAAACTCTATAATTAACTTTTCTGGAAGAAAATTTTATAAAGTGTTTGCGGTAAGATTTACTGGAATTTATAAAAATACTAATTAAATTTTTAAAAGTATTTTAATGTAATGTTTGCTTTGAAGTTTAGATAGCAAAAATAGCTTAGAATCTTAAATATTTAGGGGTCCGCGACTTCCGTTAGTGATTCCGAGAACAAGAGAAAAGTTGTGGATTAATGGTGTCTAAAAGGGTGGTACTTATACCTTAGGGAAGCATAAGAAATTTTCAGGGGTGTGCTGGTTTTGCTCATCATAATACATGCCTGTTGCTTGAAGTGAATTCAATACGATAGGATAATAAGATTCATTTTATTTCTATTCTGTTCTCAAGTCTCATTAAATTCGAATCAATACAGAATTAAATTCTTGATTGAAGAAGTATACCCTCTTAGCTTCTATACAAAAGAATTAGATCAATCCAATTGTGTTATAAAGATTCTTATCTAATTATTCGAACATTATCTTTAGAAGTTTCTTTTATTATTATTATTTTTTAACTTATTCCCACCCTAAAGAGATTGCTCGTCGAAATGACAGATTGGTATTCGTTAATGGAAAAAATTTAGAAAGCGTCAGTTTAAAAATTAATTTAAGATTAAAAGCAGATCAATTGAAAGCATTTTCTTTAGTATTTTGTGCTAAATCTTATAAAAAAAAAAAAAAAATTAATTTAGATCGTAAGGTAAGTGATCCAGTTGAAAAAAAAAAATAATAATTTATCGCTTTGATTAACAATAGCATTTGTAAACTTTAATCTTTTATCTCACGGCATGGATACGGATTAAATATGGATTAAATGTTATTAAATAACAGTAATTAATGCCAGTTTAAAACATTAATTTATAAAATTAAACATATAGTTTATTTTTTATATTATTTTTACGATATAAAGATGTAATACAATAATTGTTCGAGGTAGTTATTTCTATCTATTAATATTTTTATCGTTTTTTAAAGTACGCTATCGATTGGTCTACTTGTTTCTTTCCAATAAATATAGATCATCGAATCAATTCAAATTCATTTAAAAAATGAACGAGATCGATAAACGAACTTGAATTCATCCTAAGCGTTACTAAGAATTGAATGCATGGGATTCAATTTTTGGATTCCCCGGAAGGAAAGACCAAATATCTTAGAATTTTCTTTATACTTTAAAGTAGATTTCTAATCTGTGATACGCAGAACATGTGTTCAAGAATGCTTTGTTTTGAGATTCATATGGTAAGAATGCTTAGAATCTTAGAGCCTTAGGGTTCCGCGACTTTCGCTACCGATTCCAGGAATTCCACAGGAGAAAAGGTGTGGATTAGTGGTGTCTAAAGTGTGGTGTTGTACCCTTAGAGAGGCATAAGAAATTTTTAGGGGTGTGCGTTGTTATTCTAATCATAATTCATAACTTACCTGTTGCCTGAGGTGAGTGCTGTTTTTCTTTATTGATAAAGAAGTGGGGGATTAAAAAGTTTGGAAATCGGTGACATACAGTTTATTTTATTAAAGGATTAATAAACTATAAATAATTTTTTGCATAATTTTAGGTTTTCACAAATAAGCATATTAAAGTGTCGAAAATTATAAATTTTCTCCTTAATTGTAATTAAAAAATTTACTTTAGATCAAAATTTTCCGTAAAGAATGTTATAATTATTGGTTTTTATTATTCGATGTAGATAGAACTTCGTTAACTTCCAAAGAAGAAAATTTAATATCTACGTTTATCTAATATAATTATGATCCATTGATATGATTAATTACCTAAATTAATCATACCGACGGGCCATAATTATGAATCGTCCTCTTCCGAAGAAGAACAGGAACATAAGCGTATTTGTGTTAGCATTTGTGCTAAATCTAAATTGAGTTTGTGCTTTTGAAACTACTAACCCACAGCTTTTCTTCTATGGAGTCTCGGAATCACTAAAGGAAATTGGGGACTTCTAAGGCTATAAGGTTCTAAGCCGTTCCTATCATATGAACCTCAAAACAAGACATTCCTAGATACCCACGTGTCTGCAGATTAGAAAACCTACTTTACAATATAAAGAAAATTCTAAGACATTTGGTCTTTCCTTCCGGGGAATCCGAAATTGAATCCTATGCATTCAATTTTCCGAAACGTTTAGGACGAATTCAATTTCGGCGATGAATGAGGCAATTTCGAATATTTTGCCAATTTAATAATTAATTTTTGATTATTAAATGTCGACTGTTGTTTATAAAATAAACAGTGTTGTTATTATCGATCCGGAACTAATCATGTTCAGGGAGGAAAACAGTTGCCTTATCTGCGTTATCACTTCTACAGCTTTAGAGTCTATATATATGGTTATCGAATGTACTTAACAATATCTCAATTTTTCTCGCTCTCTTTTTTTATCAATAGCACTTTTCTAGTTTATTTTTAAATAGTTAAAAGTGAAAGTCTATTTACAAAACAATATTATATCTACAATAACAGACAACTGAATCTAGAAATGTTTCCATTATATTAAGAAGAGATTTAGAAACGTGTCATTCTTTAAAATTCGGTTGGAGGAAACTATACGAGCACCGTATAAAAATTATAAGTTTTTTAAAGGTGAGGGAAAAATTGCATCCTTCGTGTCGAAAGACAATTAGGCCTGAGGCATCATTTGGCTCTGTTTCGGCTTTCTGGATAATAAAGATGTAAACAGATAATTATGCATTTCTCAGTCATTAAATTTGAAACACGTTTAATCTATTCAAACTTTCACGCTTGGTCTAACTGATGGCCTTGACGAGTGAGATTCGTTCAAGGCTGATCTCCTCAAACTTAATGAAATTTCACTTCGAACAAACTAGAATAAGCCTTTTCTGTCGAATTAATTTCGCTTTGCACTAGTTTATTATATACAATATGAAGAAATTCTACCAAAGAACTGCACCGATCAGAGCCGTTACACTCAAAATAATAACAAATTATAATTTATATAAATTTTTTTTTAATTTATTTATTGATTTATGATAACTGCGAGAGAGGATATGTGAAAAAAAAGAAGACGATAAGTGTATATCTCCTCGTCTATCAAAGGCAATAAATGGTTTCTGGCCTGTAGGACCCATATTATTTTCGTGTCTCTAGCCTCTATTTTAATGGAAGATAATATTACGGAATGCAATAATTATTCTTTAGAGGGTATTCAATGATAAATCAATTAAATCTTAATGGAATTATCTCTAGAGTGGGCGGAGAAAACGATCATTTACAATAAGTCATTGAATATTATCATCTTGAAAATTAAGAAATGGAAAGATTGGTAGAGCAGCCACCTTTATGTAATAATCTTGTTTTGTTATCTCCGAAACTTAATTTAACCCTTTGATTTTCGTGTTGATTCATATCGCCTTACTTTTTTTTTTATTTTATTCTTTTTTATCTCCTGGCAGAGCTATAAGAAGAAAAACGAAAACTAACAATCGATTATCTGCATTAAAATAAATCCAATCTGTCAGACCTCCCTGCGTCACGCATAGGCGCATCAGGGTCAATGGGCATTTTGACGATTCTCCCAGTTATCAATTCAATATTAATTAATCGCTAATCAGTTTTCTTCCAGATTTTAACTCTTAGTAATTTTAAATGATATTAATTATGAATAATGTGAAGAAAATTCTCTTAAGAGAGGAATTTCTACTGTTTTTCGCATCATTTACTGCTGTTTGATAGGAGAAAGATGCGCCTGTAATAAGTATAAATAGAATATAGTGGTGTTAAACTATCGTCGATGCGAACGAAGAATCCGGTATATTTATAAATGAGGTTGTTTCCGAGCCTGTTGCTAAGGCTATCTTTCTTTCCTTCGATGAAAACTTTGCAATCGTATCGTGCGTTCACACTACGACCTTCGTAGGCTATACTTTGTATCCTTAGAACGATAATGGCACTCGTTTCTATCAGGTACGATCGGTTTCTACCTCCATTCGAGTGATGCTAGTGTAGGCACGATCTTGGAATATCTTACTTTCTAATTCATTGGATGTTTCCGATTTTCTTCTTCCAGATTCTTCTGTGACGTCGACGGAATTGGGTGGAGTCGCCGCAGCACACACAGTCTGATTGGCCTCCTTTCGGCCAATACATGATGGATGTGTTCGACTAGTGACCTTACGAAAGGTGAGTAATAGGGCCGTAAGGCC